>BLXT01000469.1:76308-94018 GCA_019648995.1 Plakobranchus ocellatus | reverse complement strand
AAAAATTAGATGCAAATGTTTCCATTCAGAGAAAAAGCCACAGCCTCTCTCAAGAATCACTCTTTGTAAACTTACACAACCACATCAAAAAATATCCAAATTTTAAAGCTTTGCTGCTCATGTGGAGTGTTTTGTAGAACTGGATATGCACATAGACACATAGAATCTCTCTCTCTCTCTCTCTCTCTCTCTCTCTCTCTCTCTCTCTCTCTCTCTCTCTCTCTCTCTCTCTCTCATTTTTTATGGTAAACTTAACCATCTTTTCTACGTGATTATTCAATCGTTGTATGTAGGTAAATGAGATTTCACGTGTTTATAGCATTCAGTTTCATTTCTGTTATATTTACAGCTCTAGGCTTTTACTTTTTGATTGATTCTTGGTTAACTTAGTCTTCAATTAGATGATGGATCCTGCGTGTAGAAATAAACCAGAAAAATTTAAGTCAAACTTATCATGTTTGAGCACATTTCACACTTGTTACAATTAGTAAATGGAAAAAAGTTTTCTATGATAAAACAGACAGATGTATACATACACATACACACATTTTGACCATAAAAGAGACATACCCATTCGTCTTCTCTTTTTCATGTGTACATTCTTTATTTTTGTCGGTGGCTCCTGGCCTTCTGGTATTTTCCTTTTGTTTCCTGTTCCAAAAATAAAAAAAACCAATTGTATGAGAACTTACTTGTACAGAATGACTAATCATAAAAAACACTTGATAAGTATCAAAGCCAATCAGGAGTACATGGCAAACAACATGATCTGCTAATGTAAAATTGTTCAATAAGATTTTGTGAGATGATTTCCCCTCACCCCCCAAAAAAAAAAAATTTTAAAAAGAGAAAAGAAAAAGAAACAAAATTAATTCAAATTGAGAGGAAAATTGAAGAAAAAGAAAAAGAAGCCAATCACATCCACTCAACTAGCATAAATAACTTTTACTTCAGATGTCTACATCGTAATCTATGAAACCAAATCTAAAAAAAAGATCACTTAACTTTTCACTTTTGAATCAAACCTTTAAAATAACTAACAAAATGTTTGCCCTAATTATTAACATCTTTTATTGGTCTTTAAGTGTCAATTGATGTGAATCTGAATGAAGAAAAACTCAGAACTACCTACCTCCAGATTCTTCCTTTACTACCTCAACATCGGGCACCAGTTCATGTTTCAGTCTGGTGCTGGTGTTTAGGTGTGGGAGGCCTTTCCTCCAGTTTCTAGCCAGATGCCTGAAATAAACATTTATCTTTCGATCAAAACCTTCCTCTATTTTGAAATGATAAAACAATAAGGAAAAAGTAGGACCACAAAAAAAGAATGCACAATTTATGTGCAAAGCAGAAAAATGTTAATGTAAATGCGCAATTCCATCCTTGCAGACAGAGAGATAAGTTCAGGTACTACTTTTACCAGGACAGTGAATAAATGTTTATGGTAACACAGTCCGAAGCCATGATATCCCACAATATTTGTACAAATATCAATTCTAAACATATTTTCCATTAAATAAATGAACATTACTGTTTTGGGAAATTAAACGCACATACTGCATCAATATGGGGAAAAAAAAAGGGAAGGTATTTTTTCTTTAATTTTCAAAATTGAGAAATGAAATAAATTTCAGCACAAAAAGCACATGGAATCAAGACAGAAGCAAATTTTTACTTCTCTTTAGTAAGGTAACAACAAACCGTTTTTATAAGCAGACATGCATAGAGTGACAGTATGTCTAAATTTAGTAACATCAGTTTTAAAAGTTAATGGCTGTTGGAAATGACCCTCACATCATTAAATAGCTGTCCATTCCAGCTGCCCCTCTACGGTCCCCAGGTAGCCAGATGGACTCGATCTGCTCTTGTATAGTTCCAAACGCTTTGGGTTTTGTAGCATCCAGAAGGGGGACGACATCGCCTTGGGTGCCTGGAATATCAGCTAATGAAATACAACAGCAGTAATTAATGGTTTGTGCACAGGTAGTGTATTCAGACAACTTTATTGTGTAATTGTAGATACCTTTTTTTCTCAGTTTTGGGATACTTGTGCAGATTTGTTATTCAGTTGCTTCTCTTTCTATTTCATTCTGTATTTGTCTTTCCTTTATAGTAGTTTTGTGCCTTTTGTATTCAATCTTTAGATTCAGATCAAAACTCATGTCTATTACCATAAATCCTCTTAAATAAATCGCAAGAGAAAATTTAAAATAACCATTTTGCTGTTTGAGAGGACCCAAAAACATCAACATAGAATTTTTTTTTTAATTACCCCCTCCTCCTCTCCAGGGCTGTTTAGCTGCAAAATATATTCAGCCTAAAAAGCCACATTATCTCTCTCGAAGGCAATTCATTTATTTTCACTCCGAATTACATTCTAGAAATTTGTACGTGTTCCCTGAAGAGTCAGACTTCAGCAATAAAAAAAACATGTAAAGTGAGTCCTATGCTTGGTCCAAGCATCTCGGAATCAAGAGCAGGGCCCTGATTGCTTTTGGCATCGGGGCATTGTGAGGTAGTTTGCCCATTGCTTTCCTTGCTACTTTTACTTAAGGTCTTAACCCTTTCAAACCTGAGCCCCTTCTGGCCGTCATCCTCTCCCACCTGAGCTCCTGAGCAAAATGGCTGAATTCAGGGTAGGGTACAGATAAATTTATCAGAACAAGGACGAGGATATTGTTTACAAAAAAGAAAGTCCAATCAATCTAGGCTCAGTGACTGTCTCTGATCATCCCCTGTCTAAATTTTCTTCCAGAAATCTATTTTTTCCCCCATCTATCTTTATCTTCAGGTCTATATTCATCTATAGATCTAGATCTAGAATTATATCTAGATCTAGATTTATCTATCGGCTCTTCTAACTCATTGTCATTGCTGTCACTTTCATTATAAGGGTAATCTTGGTCAAATTCTTTTTGAAGCTCATCAGAATCAATGATTTGTTCCAGAAAATATTTGCAGAAAACAATTTTTGTTTTTGCAGTTTATCTGACAATGCCCCTGGTTACTCTAGTGCTCTCTTCATGTCGTAAATTTGTTAAAATTTCACAAAACATGCACTCAAAAAAGCTGAGCTTGAGTCTTAGTCAAAAACTATGAATGGGTTTCTGAATCCTGGTCTACCGGGAATTTGGCAGAGATCCAGTGAAGAGGATCCCTGTTAACCAAAAATCTGGTCTGATGAGTTTGAGAGATCTAACTACTCACTAAGTGCTGGGTGGACACAGAGAAGCAATACAAAATTGTCTTGGTTCAGACTGGGATTCAAACCTTGGACTGATCACTGCTCACCAACTGCCCTTCCAAATGAGCTACTGCCCTGCACTACTTCAATAGTATCCATTCAAAATTAACATTCACTACAATAAGGTGGTATTGTTATTAAGGCCTATAAGTAAAATCCTTGTTCCTGAACTGATATAGACAAAAACTGTAGAAGGCCATCCTTTTCATGAGATCATTATTTATCTTAATTTTATGCCCCGCAAATATTTTTATCTACTGCTGACGAGAGATCTTCAAAAATATTTTTAAAAGGAAAAAAAGCAAGAAAAAACAAAAGCATAAAAAGTAAGTATGATGTAACAGGAGGAAAGTTCCACAAAATAGTAGTAACAAGAGCCTCTGATGGTTATGAAAGCCATGACAACAAGAAAGATAAGGAGAAAAAAAAAGGATTCTGAATGAAGAAATAATTTTCATTTTTTTCATTTTTTAAAGAAAAAGGAAAGTAAGAAGACTGACTGCATTTCCTGCGGCCTAGTTTGGTGTTCAGGCTGATGATCTGTAGATCTATCCAGTACTGGGCCAGGTCCTCGGCTGTATCCAGGTTGTAGCGCAGGACTGGGAAGCTTCTGCCCTCTGGACATTTGGTCATTAAGTTAGATGGAAGGCTGCTGCGAGTATCAATCAGCACAGCACGTTTATGAAGATGGATACTGTTCTGAGGATAAAAATGAGGTGGATTACAAGATGATATTATTGACATGGCAAAGCATAGGTCTATAACAAACAAAAAAAAAGAAAATTGAATCAAATCAGTTTTAATGAGCCAAGTATCACATTATATATTTTTAAGAAAAAAGAGAAGATTTTCAATCTATTTTTTCTTTTATTTCTAATTTTATGGGGGGTTTTGTTGCCAATCGGTTCAATCAAATAAGATCAATTGTTAAATTTGCTATAAAAACTTGTACAAGTATATGAATAGGCTAAAAATAAGATTGAACATTGCCGCAGATGTTTTTATAAAAGTTTCAGAAGTTTCAAAATGAATTTTTTAAGGGTATTTTGTTGTGTATTTATGATATGTGTTGTAATAATACAGAACTAGAAAGCAGATTAAAAATGATTTATTCAGCTTCATGGAATATCAGTTTTGTCTATTGAAAAAGGAGGTTTACTTCTGCTATTTTCTATTACACAATGCTTTATCTAACCTCTTACTTGTTCATTAAATGTCAAAGCTCTATAGATTGAAATACAAGGTATACCTGTGACATTTCAAACCAAAATAGAAAAAAAAAAACTTTAGATTTTTTAAAATGTAACAGAAATGTCTCAAAATGGACATGAAAGAATGAAGATCCCGTAAAAAGCAATAAAGAATGCTTTAACCAGCTTTATGTTACATTTGATTTGTCTAATTGTGCTAATATTAAATTTGCTCATCATCCATCACAAAAAAAAGACAAAGATGAGTAATTCTAGAAATTCAAAACAACTTTAAAAAAAAACAAAAAACTCCCATCTAAATCTATAGGTGCATTTGAAAATAAACATTTTAACTAAACCCAAAGATTTCTTTTCACAGAAAAAGAGGAAAAAATTCAGATTGAACTCTAATCTGCCTAAAAAAAAAAAAAACAATAAAGAAACTACAAAATGCTACACTGACAGTCCAGAGTAGTAAAAATTCTCATAAATTAAAAAGATTTTTGTTTTGTGCAAGAAAACCTTATCATTATTATTTTGGTTCCTGCAGGCTTTTAATTCCTGGGATGAAACTTAAATTGATAATCTACCTCTCAACATTCACAAGTATTTTAGAGGCCAGCTACACTAATCCGAACACAATTCTTGGACTAAATTAAAAAATTTAAACGACACAAGTACTTAAATAAAACTGCTTCCAACAGTCCGAAAAAGTTTCACATCACCTCAGATTTAAATTTAAAAAAAAAAAATCAAAAGACCTATTCCTGCTTGCCCACAGATTATACACTTACAAACTCCAGGTTGGTGCATCTTTGCCGTGGACCGTAACTGAGCAGTCCCAGTTGACAAAGCATGTTCAAGTCCTCTTGTATACGTGCCAGGAACCGTTTGCGGCCTAGCAGACACAGAAGCACATCCTTCGGCAAGAGGCACATGGGCACTTTCTCCAGCTGAGGGTCTTCCATAAAATGCCCTAAAGCAGCTGCCAGCTGTGAAATAAGAGGAAAGAACGTCCTATTCTTTACACAATTATGATAAAACATGCAGAGGTCATTTCAATAAAAACTGCAAAAAAATTTTTATGAAACCTATGTTATACAATCCTCTCCCATTCACAAATCATCATACAGAAACAGACAGGCATAGCGCGGAGGAGAATTATATTATTTTCTTATATCTATAGGTAATATACATCTGTGTGTGGCGTGCTGCACCACAATTTGAGATACTTGGATCAGAAACTTGTGTAATAAATTTGATAAGGTTGCTTTAACTATCAAGTTTTATCATTACATTTAAAAAAAAAAGGTATATGTGAATCATATTGCAAAAGCATTGTCTTTAACCTGACACATAATTCAAATTCTTAATACGTCATGTTATTTCCATTTGGATTTATTATATAAAAATTGCATAAAATTATGTCTAAATAGGGAAAAATCTTTACTGTGTCTGAAAATGTCCAATTACTACAATTTGTCCAATGCAAAAAAGGTTGAAAGCAATGGCCAGCACATTTTTTTTTCCCCAAAATTCTATGAAGGCTTCAAACAGAAACCAGTTCGCATTTTTATTTGTAAGATCAATTTATTGTGACCAAATCCCAGTAAAAATTGAAAAGTTCAACAGGAGTAAATGACATAGCAAAGCCTTAAACAAACAATAATCTTCTCACCTCTGACGATCTGTTCAGAATATTCAACACTTTTCCGAGAGGCATATGGAGCATGATATCACCAGTCATGCAAGTTCCAGGACCAGCTTCTGCCTTCTTCAATGCTGAGGCTGAATAAACAAGGAAACAAACAATGATGTTAGACACTGTTATTAAGGGTGTGAGAAATGCACAACTGCCAACCTAGCACAATGAGAAGCACTTTGGGATAAAATCATATAAAAAACAGTATTACCCGAACCAAGAGTGAGTTAATTGGTTTTTTGGTCTTTGTATATAGCCAGTCCACAACATGATGATCTCAGGCTTTCAGGCCCTCCGTCAGGCCAGAAAGGTAGCAGCAGGGCTCAAACCTGCGACAGAAGGGTTCCTGCAGATTTCAGGGCGGACTCGCTAGCCACTGTGCCACTGACGACCCCAGTGAGTTGATTGTGGTGTTAAATAATCACATGATCAGGGCATGCATTACAAGCAAACAATTCAGGTTGAAATTATAATTATTTAAGTTATCATTGGTCAGGTATCAATTAAAATTATGGGAGATTACAAAACTATTTCGAATGCATTTAAATAAAAAACTGTGCACGCCTTTCCAAAACTCTTGATCACTGGCATTTCAAGTAAGAAACTGGCTTGCCTGAGACCAGGACCAAAATTACAGGGAGATTTTCCAAAGAAAACAGGCAAGGTTGACAGCTCAATGATGTACATAAATGTCATGATATACTGATTATGAAGCTGATAGTGGCCATGATGGGAATCAAGATAGCCGCAATGATAAAACAGATAATGTTGAAGATGATGCTGTTGATGATGAAGAGCTCTGATAAAAAGGTCATAATAAGGCCTGTTTACTTTTCTGGCAATCTCAGATTTTGGTGCCTGTGTCAGGCTGAGAAAAGCAAATTACTAGGAGAGGCCCAATGGTAAACTGAAAAAAAGGATGGCCCTGTAGGCCTCAGTGCAATAAACTCTCTGCTGTGTATAATTGAAGAGGGGAGAGTGAAGCACATTTTAGAGATCATAAAAATGAGATTGTTTAAGACAATTGAATAATCAATCCAAGACGGGGGTATAACGTGGAGAAGGGGGAGGAGGCCCTCTCTTACCATTGTGCAGATGTAGAGGTGGTAAATATCTGCGCCAGTCCTCCACATCAAGATAAACTGGGATGGGCTCTTCTATGTCCTGAAAATATAAAGTGTAGTGCAATCTTCCCAAACCTCAAATGCATGGTCAAATCAGTTACTTTTTTAATCACACAACAATAAAATTCCACATTTTGCCACAAAATGCACATTTGAAAACACAGGTCTCTGTCTGGTAAAATTGCAAAACGTATATGGAAATTCTGGGACAGTGGGCTTGTCTGCAAAATGATGTGTGATGCATGTGACTTTAATTCTTCCCTATGTAAATCTATCTTACATGGTATATTTCTTGTACTTAAGCACTGCGCAGGTATGTTAGTCCCTGTGAATAAACAAAGATCACTCTATCTCATAAATTACCTTTTTATTTTTCTTTTGGCCAATATTATAATATGAAGTAAAATAATTTTCACTTTGTAAAAAATGATGAACTTCACGAAAATAAAGAATATGGAAACAGAAAAACTGAATGTTCACATTTTATTTTTTTTTTTTTTTGCTGCTGAAAATTCGTTTAGAAAAATGACTGGACCAGAAAAAACAGCTTCACTCATATGATACTATGAAAATTAATACTAAAACTTTCTTTAAACCTCCGCCATGTATTTTAAAGATTATTTTTTGCCTACAGGGGAGATCTTTTATTCTGAATAATGTTTCAAATTTTGATTTGACAGTATATGAAGAACACATATTTCATGCTGAAGAAAGTAAGACGTGAAACTGGCATATAAGGTTTTTATAGTCTAAGGGCATTTGAAAATACTTTGCAAACCTTTAGTCACTTTCCAGTCTTACAAAAGATAGCCAAATCAATATAATGCATTCAGTGTAGGTTAAATGAGTCACATACTTTCAAGAAATCTTTGCAGAATCAATATCATACAGTAAGTAAAGATTAAACAAGTCACATAATTTCCAAAATCCTTTGCTGATTCACTATATATATATATATATATATATATATATATATATATATATATATATATATATATATATATATATATATATATATATATAATTAATATACAGCAAGTTATACTTAACAAGTCATATACCTTCAAGGAATCTTTCTTTTCAGGCTCAGAGTCCTTGCAGCCTTTGTAACCATAGAGCATATAGTGTAGGTACTCATGCAGTGACTCTGTGCGTTCCATCTTGCTTATGTTACACATGGTGCTCTTCGGAAAAGTTTCCGTCTAACGAAAGGTAAAAATTGAAGTAGCATAACATATTTTCCAACTCTTATACAGATGGTGCTAAACATGGGTAAGAGATGATTTTGATATGGCAGAGCCCATTTACTTCTTTGATGATATTAGTCTTCTTTTGGGTTTAAGTGAAAGGTTAGCAGTGGAAACGCTTGATCCCTCACAGATTCTGGGGATTATCAAGTTACCCCCAGCTCCTACCCTACCACCTTGCTATTGCTATAATATGTTTTCCCTGCTCGATGTAAAGAATTATAATGTATCTCAAAAATAAAAATGCTTTAAGCTTGGTCATGCCCAAAATGAGTAAATCACACACATGAACAGTTTCACTCGACTAGTCATTGCTTAAAGTTGTTTGTCATAAGATTGCCTAGAATTTATACAAATAACCAATTTTGATTTGGTTTTGTGTATAAAGGCCTACTTGTTTCTCAAAGGGATAACCAGTAACTCACAATATGCTACACAGGATGGCCTTTTTTGCCACCAATGCAAAGATCTAGTGCAGTTTTGGACCTAATCAATACTTTTACATAGTATAATATAAACAACCTGCCAAAGGATAAATGTATGCCATTTCTCTCCCTCTGTATTCAACCTTGATTCTTCAATTTCTTTACAGCTAAATATTCCACTCAAACAGGGCTAAGCTAGAATCACAAGCAAAAAAAACCCCCCAAAAAATAGAAATAGAAACTTTCAAAAATGATATAATAATGTTTGAGTATATTTTCTGTATTGCCCAAGTGCCTTTTGGAATTCTCAGCGTCAAAATTTCCTTGAAATAGTTCTTTGACATATTTTGAGGAAATTTAATATTAATATACCTGTGACATACGAAATTTTGATGCTTAATTCACTTTGCCAGGTATGGCCCTCAAAGGTATGCGCGAAAAAAAGGGAAAAAGGGAAAAAAAACAATTACATTTTTATATCAGTAAAGACACATGGGATCTACACTAGTAGACTTGGTGCAAAGGGTTTTGCTAAACTTATATGACTGACACATCTTCATTCACTAAAAAGAAAAAAAATGGGAACAATATGTCATGCAAAGCCTTGGAGGAAAAAAAAATTAGCCCTAAATAGTTAGGAAAAAGAAAAGTCACAAAAAAAAAAAAAAAGAGTACAAGTATCCAGTGGTTTTCCATTTAGAAAAACTTATTGTTTGGATCTTTTGTACCATCTTTTGAATATTTTGAAGACAAAACAAGACATGGTGAGCATAACTTTACTCCAAAGAGGAAGTTTCGTGGTAACTATCAAACACTAAAAATTAAATCACCATTTTTTTATCAGGAAAGTCCAAGCCTGCAGTCAGTATTTTGTAGACAGAGATGAGTCCCATGCTTGCCACGGAGGAATATCGAGTAAAGTTCTCTCCCTGACGCGTCATCTGTGGTTTGGTTGATCCCTTCAACAAAATTCGACAAAGAAACATTAGTGTAAAGTAAAAAAAAAGAAAAAACAAACAAAAAACAAACGAAATATCCTTTGAAAACATTCTTGATGATTCACAGATCCTGAAAAAAACTCACTTTTGATTCTGTTCAATGGATTTTTATAAATGAAGTAAAAAGGACTTGGTATTTGTGTACCAAGCAAGCATCACATAAAGTTGCTGCAACAGCCTATTTCTAAGTTGTTTTTTCCAAAATTTGGCACAGTGGTACCTGAATCAAGATTGTTCTGAAACCAGTCTAAATGACAAGAACGCCATCATGGAAATTTTTTAAAGCCTGGAATCTATCGGAGCCTGTAATTTTTTTTTTGTTGTTTTAAATTTAAATACAATTGCCACACTTCTTCTAACGAAAACAGTGAAATAAGCCTTCAAAATTCGTAAAATTTGATTTAAAAAGCTGTAGGAACACAAGAATTTAGTTCATAATGACTTAACTGGCCAAAAAGAAAAGAAAACAGGTACATAAGTAAAATACTCTTGTTATTTAAATTTCCTTTAAAATTAAAAAAAATGTAAAATTTGACAGAGCTTAAATTTATTGCCAATGCTTCGAGCGAAATCTAATTGCATAATATTCCAGGCTATGTCTATTTATAAGAATTAAATGACTACTTCCTTGGGTCAGAATACATTGCTAATTAGATTAAAAAATACTCAGTGCATTCAACTAACGACAGGAGGGGAAAAGGTGTACCCGTGCTCCTGTCTGCTCTTTCATTATTACATGGGTTATATTCCCTGAAATCATAGTATCAAAACAAAAAATACAAACAGCACTAGCAGGTATAGAGTTGCCATAGGCTTGGCCTATCTTAAGCCTGAGAACAAGTACAAGAGGAAGCAGAACCAGAGACCAACCAAGGACTAAAAAATCTCTGATGCAAGCAGAATAAGAAGGATAATCAGAAAAACAGCAACCTTGTAGCAAGTTGAATGTTACACAGAACTCCTTTGAGAATATAATTTTTTTTCAAAGATTATTTTTTTAGTTCATTTGCCCCTCAAGAATGCTAAAAAAAATGTTAAAAATTTTAAAAACCGTTTGTTTCGAATACGAATCAGTTTCCTTAAACTTTAATTTAGCATTGGCAAGTTCCACAACAGCTCTCTTTGTGTTGACATTATTGAGTCCAGCTCCAGGCAAGATGATCATCTGAACAGGAGGTAGGGGGGTAAGAGAAGAAAAGAATAAATAATCAATATAAGAAAGATAATATAAACAGCATTCTTTACATTATTCCTCATTTACTTTGCTTACTCTTCTTCTTTTTTTTTTTTTTATTGTTGACATTGAAGACAGGATAATGTCATTGAATTAACATAATGGCATAACTCAAATTTATGCCAAAATAAGATTTTAGAACTGTTTGTAATCTTGAGCCTTAAAAAAAGCTATCACATGATGTCTCAATACAATTTTCTTTAAACATGCAGTCGTGAAATGGAAACTGGTATCGTGATGAAAAGAAAAAACAACCTAAGGTTTTCCATTATATCTAAGAGAAACCAAAAGTGAGTTGTGCTATTATGTTAGCCTGGAGACGAAAATGAACACCTAGATCACTAAAAAAAAAAAACCATTCTATGTAAGTGTACATGTGCATTTGTGCACATGACTGAATTCTATTTTAAATTCACTCGAAATAAAATGATTATGCTTTCACCTCTGCTGCTGTTGTGCTGTATCACTGTTTTAAACAACCCATCAAGTTTTACGAACAATTTACTTATGGCTTTATCTGAACACCAGTCCTCATGAGTCAGAAGTTGCTATAACACTTTTTGATAAAAGTAACTTTCCTGTTTCTTCTCTTCTTTATTTAAATAATTTCCTAGTGATTGAAAGCTCTTATAACTTAGCACATGATCAACACAATGTGTGTTTCCAGTTTCAACCATAACCAAGCTCACAGAATGTAGTTCTTCACTGTATCAACTGCTTGGGATGTTCAAAATACAGCTTCCAGCTCACCTGAACTTAACTCAAGACATAAACTGAGGAAAACACACACACATAAAAATGATCACCTGAGGACAAGTTTTGCCTTCCAGCTCAACATTCAAGAACTCAATCCGACCCTCAGAGTAAAGCCCATTCAAGATGCGTTTCAGAGATTTGCGACATAATCTTTCTTTGATTCCTTTCTTCTGTTCTGCATTCAAAAGATCCTGTGGTAGATAAACCAAAGAGGGGGAAAAAAATGCCATTTTGTCATTTTTGAAATTGTAAGAACAGAGATTAGACACGTGAAAATAAAACATGAAAGTAATATTTATTCAAATTGAACAGCCACACTCAAAGGCTAAGGTTGGAGTGACTTCATAAAATTTATGAGGCTAGTAATTCTCTTTAAACAAATAAGCAAGCAGCCATGATATATTATTTGTTTCTTTGCATGCAAGTGTGCATGCTGTAATGGTAGTGGTAAAGGATTGGGGTGGAAGAGGGGAGAAGAATGTGTTTTTAACAAATAACTTACTTAAACCCTCCATTCAAAAATTACTGAAAGCTGAATCTGCTGTTTAAAAAAAAAAAAAAAAAAACAGAAAAAGAAAAACTAGCATTAAGGATTAACACAAAATTGAGAATTTAAGTTGTGCTTATATAACTTATTTTTGAGCATCATAACTGCTTAAAATGTTGAAAAAGGTTCTTGTTCAGATCCAATGTGTTCAATTATTAAACTGGAGAATCAAGAACTGAATAAGGACCTCTATTTTCTTGAGCCTCTTCAGCTACTATTTTCCCAATATTAAACAAAATGGACATTTACATTGAAGGGTGCCTAGATTTTAAATAGAGAAAACCTATAAACCTATCTAAAGCCTTGGTCTGGGCAAATTTTTATTTAATGCACAGTGCACCATTCTAAATAAAATGAGAAGTGACAGGTTCAGATATCCCTAGTTCCTAAATCTTGTACACCTTAACTGATACAAGGCGTTATCGCCCGCCATCGCCCTTTATGAGCGTTGGCGGGAGCGCCTGCTATCGCCCGTTGATACTTGACTATAGCATACACTTTTATACTACGGAATAAGCCCCTTTATTTTCTTTACAGTGGCTGGGCCTTAATAGTTTCTGTTGCTGGAAGAGTTCTACTTTTGTTTTTCGTTTACTGCTCTAAAATTGAATAAATGGTTAGCGAGTAACGATTTTTTCAAAATGACCTTCAACTTGCTCTCGCAACTGACAGACAGATCGACGAATAAAGAAGATGAAGATGAGGGTAGCCCTGTAGATGATGTTGGAGATGAAATTGATGATGAAAGTGATGTTGATTTTGATGTAGAGGAGGGAGAAGGTGATTGGCTAAGTCTAGACTGTTCCGACGATGATGAATCTGAATGTAGATCTAGATCTAGTCCTAGCCCTACTGCCGAGATTGTGTTGTCAATTTTTTTCAATATACCATAATATCACTGATACTTAGTGTTATATATCATAAGAAAGTGCATTCAATCTTCTATTTTTTGGTGTTTGAATTATGTTTGTATTTTCCTTGGTTTAAAATTTATGACAAGTTTTGTAAAATGTGTACTTTTGTAAATTAGAATTATGCCCCTTACACCTGCCATAGGCCATTGTTAATTATAGCTGGGCCAGCCCTCTATCAGTTAATAAAATACTTATCTTAAATCATAAAAATTGCTCTGAAAGCCAGATCAACCTTACTGTTCATTTTAAAATCTTCACTTCACTTCTCTTATCCTTAGATCTAAGTGACCATTGGGGCTCCAGGGGTGACCAGGCAGCTATTTTTCTTTATCCTTCTCTATTTTCCACTTTTCATAGGGTTTCACCCAACTTAAAACCTGTCCGTACTGCTATGTCATCTTCCTCTTTTGTTTCATATCTGCCTCTCCATGTCTCTCCTTGTACAGTGCCCTACAGGATGTTTTGTGCCTCTAGAATACAGAGCCTATCTCTACGTCACAGTAAACCAAGTTCTACATCAACCTTGTTCCAGCAAACAGTATCAAATTATTTTTTAGGACCAAACTAGATATTTTTATAAATACCAATAACCATAATTGTCCTCAAAGTATTCTCTAGCCCTTCTTTTCTAGATCTCACATTGATCTAAGATGCTTAGATTAGAAAGGGTCAATTTGTGAAGCCCTGCACAAATCAAATACTTTGGACATTCATCATCATCAGGTATTTAATCTGGAACAGACATTGGCGATCATGTTCCTCCACTCAAACCTATTCTCAGTTAACCTTACAAAGTTGTTATTGCTACCCTTGCCTATTGCCCATGACTTAAGACTTTCAATAAAAGTAATTTTATTCTCTGTCTAACTGTACTGCTTTTGCCTTCAATCTTTTCAGTGATTGCTAAGTATTCTAAACCCTTGTGTTGGCAAATATGGCCTAAAAGCTGTAGTTGCCTCTGTTTATGGTTTTAATTAGTGATCGCTCAAGAATAATCTCTTTCAATACCAATTCACTTGACTTTTTTTCTGTCCATGATATCCTCATCATTCTTCTGATAAAACACATCTCTACTGCTTCTAGTTTTTTCTCCATTTCTTTAGCAATTACTACCTGGTAAATCTGGGCTGAGCTGGTGATAATTTTCTTGGCAGCCAAGTGGTTCAAAATGAACATTTTCCTTTCCCTTTTGCGGGGATCATCTGGATAGGCAGACACACAAATAGATTGATTAACATTTCAATTGTTCCAGCAAAAACTTTTACTCAGTATATGGCTCTGCGAAAAATTACATATGAAAGCTCAAAATTATGCCGCACAAAAGCTAAGATAAAAGAATTAGTATCTCAATTTTAGAGAACTAAGCATGCATAACATCTTTGTTTTGCTAAATCATAATTGAATAGAAAATAAGATGTAAAAAAAAAAATGAAATTCACTGAGTTTATTACCATTATCAGGAGTAGCTGTTTTGTTCTCCACTCTGTCAATAGTACAAGTCACGTTAATCTCTTTCAGTCTAGCATCTAATGCTGCTACCTCTTCCTCATCTATTTTCGACTCTGAAAAAAAAAACCAATGCAACATCAAATAGTCCTTTCGAATGAATAATTACTTAGCATTTAGATAGGGTAAATCATATGGATATTATGGAATAACTGAATACCTAAAGAATGCTCAATGATTTTTGATTGACGACAAAGTTACATTAAGGAGCAACAACTTCTGAACCATTTAAAAAAAAATGCCAATCCCGGCCAACTCAATTTGTCAATGCTCCTATGTGTCCATCCAGCACTAAATGGGTAGCTAGGACACTAAAGTCCTCAAACATGCTTCCAATTTCTTTTTCTAGCGATTTGGGAGTGTCAAGAAAAAAAAACGCTTTACCAATTTTCATGAAATTTGCCAATGAATATTAGGAAAAAAGAGAAGTTTTGAGAAGAATGCATTGGAATAAAGTCTTTACAAAAGTGGTCTCACTTGTGTTTGCATGTATACATGTGCATCCCAAAGTCATCAAAACTTTATTAAAGAACACAAAACTCCCCTTATGATTTTGAGAGAAATTGGATACAAAAGAAGGATTATTACGACCACAGTCATGATAAAACATATTTGAAGATTGGAAAATTGGGCGACCAACATGTGTAAGTAAATTTTGATAAACATTGTGGCCCCCTAACATCTAAGATTGTTATCAAAAACTCTCCATCTCATTCTAAGGGTTTTCTTAAGTCTAGCCAATTGCCAAGCTATCAACCCCAGCTTTTATTTTGCTTTCCTTGAGGTTAACAGAGCAAGAATTTTGGGCCTACTGCTGCATATGGTAGTGAATGTTATGAATCATACTACAGAGTTGTCAAAAGTCAAAAATTTAACTTCAGTACTTTTGGACCCTCATTTTAGTATTTCACAAAGCCCTCAGCAATAACCAAGTATGTATCTTCAATGATGGCATCAATCTGATCTTGAAGGTGATGAGCACAGTTTATTTGCATAATGCTGATTCTGATTGCATTAGCAGAATTGCTGATTGACCAGAGTCTAATCATGGGAAAGACAATTTCAACAGAACACAGGACCAATGAGGAGGTTCACAATAAAACTAACCTTCTTGCAGGACCTCCTCCCCAAGTACAGAAATAGTTGCCTTCTCTGTTTTTTCATTTACTGCCTCACTTTCATCCTTTGTTTGTGTCCTAAGTTTTTCCTCAATATCATGCCGCACCCACCTGCAACAGAATATAGAGTTAACAAAAGTTATTCTATTCTTCTATTCTTCCAGTCTGTTGATAGAAGAAGTCAGCAGGTACTAAATTTCTATTTTTTAAAGCTTACAGGTATTATAGCCAGTTTATAATTGTTCAGTTAAGCTTTCTGATCCAAATAGGTTTTTAAAAAAACCCATACCAAAGATGGTGATTTTCTTTAAAATAAAATTTATTAAATGTTGGTAAAATTCATTCTGTTGTCAGCGATAAGGTAAAGAACCACAAACAGAGCCAGTGCCAACTCACGCCGAGACGCGCACTGTGCCTTCACATTTTTGTATAGTCCCAATGAGTGTGGATTTGGCAAGCTCTTGCTGAATGTACTTCATGTTGTTGCGTGTCAGACAGAATCTTTTTTTTACCTGGAAAAGAGAAACAAAAGACAGAGTCATAAAGCAAACAAAAATTCTGATTTAAATTTATTGAGGATACATTGACCCTTCAATTACTTTGTCCAATTTTAGAAATCCACATATTTGGCTTCTTCAACCATTGAAAAGGCAGAATTTATAAAAAAACAATTATTTCAGGTCATACTTTGAGCTTTAGAAAGGCGAGTATTATGTCTTTCTTTTTTACTCAAAAATCTTTATTTTCCATTTTCTCAAAATTGACTTTTTTTGTACTAAAATCCATAAAACTTTTTTTGTTTTCTATCCAAATAAACTGAAATTTTCACCACAGCATACACTTATACCTATGAAACTGACATACGCTAATTTAGCTGTAGTATTTTTCATTTTGGAGTTGTCATTGTCCAAGTGTGGAAAATTGTGAGAAATTTGAAAGATGTCATTTTGCTAAATTTTGTTCATGCACTGTGAGAAGAAAAAGTTATGAATCAAAAAACCCTTCTATAGGAATGTTAATGTGGCTTCTTAGGTACTTCATGCTACATTTCAGGCAAATTGGTAAAAAAATAAAAAAGTTTTATAAAAAAAAAACTGTTTACATTTTAAAGATTCCAAGATGGCCACCATACATATTATGTAATTTATCAAAAAAAATTTTTTCGCCATCCATTGTCTAATTTGACCCAAACACATACACAAAAAAAGCCAAAAGAAATAAAAATTCTTATCGTATTTGACAGCACATGCCTTTAAGTTATCATGGACAAACTTGTTTTTCTTCTCTTTAGGCTACCACCTTCCATTAGATTGATGTTTGTTTTAGCAAAATTGCACAGGCACTTTCTATAATATGAAGATCATATGATAGCTCCTCGGCTCACTAATGCAGTGATATTAAAATCACATTTTGGCATAAGCCTGAGTAACACCATTATCTGAGCCTGGCGATGGTCTGTCACTTACAGTGCTGGCTGTCACACCCCTCGATCCACTCTGGTAAATCATAGAGGCAACCTGGCCCAGGAGGGAGTCGTCAACTGAAGGGTAGCCTGAGAGGAGAAGACAAGAAAGTTAAGAGAAACTATGATAGGATAAAAATCTAATATGCACCATGCCACCTCTGGCAAGAAATCCTGCTTAAAAGATTTTTTAGCGGAAAACACTCAAGGTAATGGCCAAAGTTAGGAATTCCTGTACTGACT
>BLXT01000469.1:33711-43744 GCA_019648995.1 Plakobranchus ocellatus | reverse complement strand
A
The DNA here is from genome assembly GCA_019648995.1 of Plakobranchus ocellatus. Taxonomy (NCBI): domain Eukaryota; kingdom Metazoa; phylum Mollusca; class Gastropoda; family Plakobranchidae; genus Plakobranchus; species Plakobranchus ocellatus. The sequence goes on along the minus strand of BLXT01000469.1, from coordinate 43,743 downwards.
GTGATTTTGATTGTTTAATGTATTGAATTAGGGCATAAAGGTTTTTTTTTTTTTCTTTTTTATGAACATTAGCAAAACGCAATTTATCAACAATAACATTGATGTTTGGATTGTTTTTTTTTTTTTTTTTTAACTTTATGGCTTTAATGACAAAATTAATGTAAATCATAATTCAGACCCAAATCTACATGATTCGTATTTTTGACGTTTTGATAGAGGTTGCACAAATTATGTTTAATTTCTTTATGTAAAGTGCTCTTTGATTTTGTTATTCATACTACCGAGGGCGATATGGCAGCAGTCAGTGGCGGACAGATAAGGCAATCATAATTATAATTAATAACAATGTCATTGAAATAAAAGCTTGCAAGCTGTATGGCTGTGGTATAGAATGGGGCGGGTTATGTTGTCTGGGGAATTCTGTATTTTCTTCCATAATTTTTGCCCCGTGTTTGTCAATTTTGTGAGCTGATAAGGCCACGTGCTAGACTTGCCAAGTCAAGTTGGTTAGATTTTTTATACTATTACATACATCAATTTGTTATTGAACTAAAAAACAAACAAACAAATAGAATTATCGCATTGTGTTCATAGAAAGTAATAACTGGTTCATTAATGACAGTCTAGTTTGTGTTAGACATACTTTGCAAGTACCTCATAAAGATGCCAGTAACTCATTTAGAGTCCAGTGAAACAAATTATATATAAATTTTGCAAATGGACTGCTGAACATTTAGCCATACTTAAGCTTAAACTTGTGATTAAAAAATCATACCAAAGCACTGAGATCACCACTTAATGAGCAATTGGTTGTGCATGAATTCTCAACCAATCAATCGATCGATCGATCGTAAACTAGTTCTAGATAAAGGAGGGGAGGCATGTCTACTGGCTTTCGGAGCAGTGTGTGGCTTTCTAAAATCTGCATGATCCGATCTCTGCCACTGGCATTTTATTTGTCTGACAGAAGACCAATAGCATGAGAATTCCCGTATGATTATCGGCTGATCCTTGTTAAACCGAAACAAAGCGATAATAAGCAAAAAGAGTTAAAAAACAAAACAAAACAAAACAAAAACAACAGCAACGAATCTATCGTCCAACCACCGATGCAGCATAATAGTCATTCAAAGAGTCCCAAAATTTCAATGAATTCGTAAAAAATGTAAAACCTTTGCCTCAAATAAGCTCAATTTGTGGTCCTGTTTGCCGTTTCTTTCTTCGGTGTGATGAATAGAAGCAATTGTCCTCTACACAAAAATCTTCACTTCATTGTTCATTCATACCAAAATGCAACAGTTTCCTCCTGTAGACGGAGGAATCACACAACATTATGAGGTGTAACCAAATGAATTATATTTTTCCCTATGCTTTATAATATATTTTAGTTAGGACATTTTTATCCTTCCTAAGGCTAGGTCGAGGATTCTTATCTATGACAAGATTATGTGCAAACCCTAATAAAACAAGGCTATTGTTATGAAAAATTTTATGTTTGCACCTGCACAATATTTTTTTTATCAAAAGTAATCTGTAGTGATCTACCGCAGAGAAATCTTCTCTTTTTTAATCTTCATTTTAATCTTATAAAGATGAGATGAACAAGAAAGAAAAGAAAAAAATTAGAGATAATTGAAAGTGATTCCACTTCTTCTCTATAAACCTGTGCTTTGCACTTTTTCTGCCGAAATAGAGAACTTAGGTAGATTGCGGGAATAACTGAAGAGCAGCTCACCCATGAAATGTTGCGACACGTTGTTTTTAAATGTCCGTAAATCATAAAAGCATCGTGAGCCAAAAGCCGCAAAAAGCCTTTTCTGCGGGAGTAAAACAGCTATTTACATGTGGTTGATTTTTAGTACAAAAATTCACGTAGATGTAAAAGAACATGAATTTTTCCGGACAGATCCATTGAGAGACAAAAAAGTTATGAAAGTTAAAAAAAATAAACGCTTTTGTTGACTTTAACAGTCAATTTACCAGCCTCAACATATTTAAATTTTTTTTTTAAATTAGTGTCACCTCACTTTAAGCTGTATATACTGGAAGTATCTATTTCGCGACTATGGCATTTCTTTTGCCCTTTAGAGAGGGAAAAATATACATCTCAAATCCCTCGAAAAAAAAAAATTAATTTCACAAAGTAGGGTGTCAGAATTGAAAAGATATCGATTATATACTTTTATACTTTTGATGACCGGTACTTGTAAACTTTGAACTAAACTAAACTAGATATGTTTTTTCTCAATATTAGATATGATTGAACATGCCTGCATTTGATTAGGTTATGAAAACAACAAAAGCCAAAAAGGTATGTCGACGGTTTTTGGAAAAATTCGAACATTTCTATAGAAATTTCAATTATATTTTTCTCACTATAGTTTTCTCCTCACATAAAAAAAAAAAAATAACAAAACAAAAAAAAAAAAAAACGGATCCGTTCGAAGATTTATACACCGATTTGTTTAAAATTTGGCATAGTCGATTCTTAATAACATATTAATAAAGCCCTTTTTCGATTTCACGTTCACTTTTTTTTTTTTTTTAAATTAGACTTTTGTCGACTCGTACTTAAAAAAAAAAAAAAAACCATCACTTTTAGATAAGGATCTGAAAACACGTCAGTAAAATTTCAAAGTATTTGAACTTCAACTTATAAAAGAAACAGATTTTAAAAAATCTCAGAATACGTCAGTAAAATTTCAAACGCTTTTAACTTCATATTATGGAAGAGATAGGTTTATACAGTGGCATAAATTGAAATTCCAAATGGCGGCTGTTACCATGGCAACTATTCGTCAATTTTTTTTGCCAATACTTCCTCTTCTATTTTGACAAGGGCGAAACGTCAAGAAGGCCTACCTCAATTAATTTTTGTATAAAAGCATTCTAATGTCTAGGCCTATTTAAATATCGCATTCAGGAAAATCTCTCTTTTGATCGTAGTAGACTGATTAATGTCCTTGTTTCATAAATCCTGCTCCAGTGCCTAGTGCAACAGAGGCCGACATATCTGAGATCAGCAATGTACGGCAGTGAGAGAGCTCCATGATTCGATTTAAAATGTTGCAGACCCGGTGCAAAATGGTTTATTTTTTATTATTAATTTTATTTTTGTCATAGCATTTGGACGTTCAAATGAGATAAGAATGAAGAATGGGAAAAACGGAATTTATGGTGATCAAAGGACAACCACGAATCCTCATAGATTTATACATGAATTTAGACAGACTATTCATTGTTACTTCTCTTATCTGCGGTCTTCACTCTTTGGCAGTGGTTGCAAAAGCGTCCTGGAATTGTAGTTGCCTCCATCTTGATTTAAATTAATGATCACTCAAGTTAAGCTTCTTTCAGTGCCCATTCATTGGACTTTTTTTCCGTCCATAATATTCTCATCATTCTTCTGATAAACCACAACTCTAGTTCTTTCAATTTTCTCTCTGTTTCGTTGTTTATTGTCCAAAACTTACATCCATATAATAGTGATGATCAAACATATTATATATGTTTCCATTACCCTTAATTTGGTGACTATAATGTTTCTGTTTGTCAATATTGATTTCATTTTGTGGAATGTATCTTTGGCCATGGCTATTCTATTTCATTTTTCACTTGTGTATCTACCCGTCTGATGGCAATAAGTAGCCAAGATATTTTGATTTTGTAACTTATTTAATTTGTCCTTTTTTGCAAGCGAGATGACATTTGGGGTGTGAGGATTACTTTAAGATGGCTATGCATTCCGTTTTTTTTCCTTATTCAGACACATATCTATTCTTTCAATCTCTAAAATAACAGTATCTTAACAGTTTTTTAAGTCATTCGCCATATTGCTATTCAACTGTATCATCTGCATTCAGTAGTCTAGTTAGGATTTTCTCCATTTACTTTTAAGCCAGAAATAACCTCCAGTTTCCTTAATATTTTTTCATAATATAAGTTAAAAAGATCAGGATACATTACATATTCCTGCTTCATACCTCTTTTGGTGGATTTGAAATCACTGGGTACTCCTTCAACTCTAACAGATGCAGTTTGATCCCGGTATAGATTTCTAATAACTCTCAGATCTTTCCCACCAATGTCTAGTTTCTCAAGCATGTGAAACAGATCTATGTTTTACTCTGTGAAAGCCCTTAGGTCAATCTATGATTTAGAGATTACCTTTTTACATATTTCTATACACTTTTCCACAAGCGTTGAGAAAGTGAATATTGCTTTTTTATTTCCCTGTATGGCCTACTAAGCCAAATTATTTTGTGGATATTTCTGGTCCTAGACTTGCGCAAAATTCTAACCCATGGATTAAAACACGCAAAAGGTTTTTTTGCACTGATCTTTGTTTGAAGTTCAGATTCTGTCTCCCCAGTTGCTTTAGTCAGTTTGATAGAAACAGATTTACCAAGACCCTCTGAGATTGTACACTGTCAAATACATTTTAGATTGTTGCTATCAGATCCATGCCTATATTATCAAAGGCTCCTTACACTGAAGCGAAGCTGCTTCCCTAAATTATCTTTAAATGCGGTTTAGCAGGACAAAACTTCATAAAAACGAGAAATTATTAACGAGTATCGGTAGAATATCGTAACAAAGCACACAAATGAAGGAGATACTAACAAAAATTGCGGATAGGTTGTACAGAATATCCAATAATCGTCACTATCTGCGAGAATTTAAACCTTTTTGTAGGCTTATAGGATATTATCAGAAAAGATTTCTCTTAGTTGCAGTCCTCTGCTGGTGTTTAAAGAAATATAACCCTACAAGAGGTAGGTAAGTTAGTTATTTCTCATTGTTTTAGAAAACGAACAATTAACAAAAACTAAACAACTACAAAAAAAAAAAAAAGGTAACAGCAGGCCTTGTTCTTCTTTTTGATCCGTTTCTTTTCCAGTAGCACGAGATAGCGAGTGAAACTTCTTGTCTAGGTGACGTCATGGTTGCAATCGTCAAAACAAGATGGCGGCACCCAGGGTTTCCAGCCTCCAACATAGCAAATTTCCCATTATTCGGGATCATTTTGCTGTCGCTATTGGAAAGAGTAGCGTTGTTGTGAAAACCGTTGCAGTTCTTGTAACAATTGGTTATTTCTTCTCTTTTATCACGTCGGCAATACCTTATATAACAGTAACGCCTGGATATGTTATGCCTCCGAATTTTCGTGTTTATAGTTTCATTTTCTACAGCTTTGTAGAACTCCACTTTTGGCATGTCTTGGCAGATATCTCAGTTATTGTGCTATTTGGAAAGTTACTGGAACCTCTATGGGGAGCACCTGACATGCTGTTATTTTTTGTAATTAACAGCCTTGGAGTTGGAATTCTGACAGCCTTTCTTTATTTCTTTTTTTATTTGGTTACATTGAACGAAGCATATCTTTTCAGTGTGCACATCTATGGAATGGCAGGTTATGTTGCAGGATTTTGCGTTGCTGTGAAACAAGTAATGCCAGACCATTGCCTTGCAACACTTCCATTTGGTAAACTGAGGAATACACACATTCCATTAACATTGCTTGTCTTCATCATCATCATGAATCTTTCTGGTGTCCTACCAGGATCTTACCCATACATGTACATCATGGGGTTGATTGTCAGTTGGATCTATCTAAGGTTTTATCAGAAACATACAAATGGTAACCGTGGGGATATGGCAGAAAACTTCAGTTTTGCAAGGTCAGTAATTAAATTTATAATCAGGTTAAATGTGTGACAAGTTGCAAGTTATTTTTTTTTAATTAATCGTTATTTGTAAAATTACAATTAATTCATGTGTTTAGCTGTAGGCCTACTTTAATTCTATGGTTTTAAATAAGTTTATGCACTTCATATTGCCAACTTTATAGCACAATTTACTTGATAGCTTCTAACTTTTTTTGTTCTGTATATAACTAAAGTGATTTCTTGTCAGAACTGAGCCTCACAGCATACTTTTAAAGGAAATCACAAAGCCTTTCAAAGGCTGTTTTTATATAAATCCGTTGTAATTGTTGTGATGTGCTGATAAGAATCACCAGCTTTAGAAAAAAATGTTCTTTTTTAAATTTGAAACTGTGACAAAATTATGAAAATACGGTAACTTAGTTAAAAATTTATTTCATGAATGATTTATTGGTTGGCCCCAAGCCAAGCGCCCAAGGCGTCTACATCTCTTCCTGTCTTAAAGAAAATCTCTGGTTATAATTTTTTTTGTTTGTTTGTGAAAAAGGTTACAAAAATTAAAGCAATCTCTGGATAAAAGAAAATATGGCTCAAACACATTGCATGGCATTTTGCAAAAAGTTGAGGCAGATTTGTGAAATTTTGTCCATCATCTCTATACAATACTTTTTGTCCATCATCACATTTTTACTTAATTTTTTGGTCGTATGATTTATTTGCAAACAAAGCTGTGTAAAAAAATATATTTCACAAAACATGCTAAGTGTACGTATCTATCACAGTGTCATTCATTTTTTAATTTTGTAATTTTGACTTCATATTTTTTTAATCAGAAGAGTCCTAATAAACAAAATCCGATTTTTGAGATGTCTTTCAAAAAGTAAAAAAATCTTAGCTGAGAATCAACATCTAGCTCATTTCATTATTGCAAAGCACAGATAAAAAAGCGTCAGGCTGTTTTAATTGTATAGTATCTTCAAAATATGACTTCAAACTCACTAGGACTTGTCTTCTCAAGACACATGGTCTGCTTTGTTTTGTGAGGCAGATCCCAAGTTGTCTGTTACAAATATTTGTAATGGATAGTACTAGTTATTAACTATAAATTTTATATTTAAATTTCTCTTGAAAAAAGTCATCCATTTGTCCTAGAGTTGAAAAGTATCTTTTCCAGCATATTTTTCTTCTAGGGTTCCATTTCTTCAGTTGGTTTTATAAACTTTAACTTTTCAGTAGTTTCACGTTTTGTTCGTGTTTTATAACAGTAATTTATTTTTAATACACTTCTTAGTGTTACTGTTACTAAGAATTTCTTTCAGCTCCATCTTTTAAAAGTTTTTAGTGTAAAAGGGTATCTGACACATTTAATACTTTTTCCCTTTTATATTTTTTATCAGTACTTATTTTTGTTTTCATTCCTACTCCTAGCTTCTTCCCTTTATATTTGAAATCCTGATTGGTTATGTTGATAGGTCTTTATTTTAATGTCAGTCATTTAAATTTTGAGAATAGAAATTCTAAGCAGCATAAAGTGTCATCACAAAGTGAAACATTTTGTGGGAAAATTAGACATAAAATTAGGGAAAAAAATTCTTTTTTTCCTTCTCAGGCATAGGGCACCAACTATTTCAACGGATTATTAGACTGAGCTGCTCACTTATGTTGTTCTTGCTGCAAAATTTCCCATCTCTTTATTAATTTATGCCTATTACATTTTTCTATAAAATTTATTTATCTAAATTCATAACAATTTGTAATTGTTTAGATATTTCACCTGAAAATTTTTTTTTCTCTTAACTAATACTCTACTTATTTTTGTTTCCATCTCTAGCTTCTTCCCAAGTCAGCTTCAGCCATTGGTTGCAGTTATTTCAAACTCCATATTCAGTGTATTTGTGAAGGTGAAACTCTGCAATAAGCCACAGCGTAAATATGATGTAAGCTCTCCAACTACGATAACTGTTACTCTTCCAGGCACAGAACCTCACGATGCAGAGAGGAGAAAGTAAGTAGTTTTGAACCCATTCATAGAAAATGTCTCCCTCAAAATTTGGGAAGTTGAAATTCCTTTTTTTTTTTTTTTAATTCAAGACATTTCTTTTTCTCTGTCTACAGTCTAGGTATGGAAAGCAAAAGTCAACTTTTGTCAACTCTAAATTTCTAAAGAAAAAAAAATAGTTTTTATCTTTAATTTGTCACTCTAAAGGACATTATATTTTCAAAATGCTAAGTCCTCTTGTTTTTTACAATTTGAAGGGAAATGTAGGTGTGGAGTTATTGAAAAGGGTTCAAATAATAAGAACAATAAAATAGGACAACAAAAAATTTGGGAGACACAGGTCCTATGAGAAGAGAGGAGTCTCGGACTCTCAATCAATATTTTGAAGCGTGCAAATTTTAAAAGATGCAGCACATTTTCTATAATCCAGCCTAACCATGTTGCATTTCTGCAAATCAAGAAAGATAGCACAGAGATATAAGTGTTTTGAGATCACTCCTAATGAATTATATGTGTCCTGCAACACTGGCAAGGAATAAAAATTAAAAATTTCTTTTCTCTTTTTCCTTTTTGCTCTTTTCAAATGACATTACAAATATCAATACCTTGGCCCAAAAATAGACCATCCCTTTCTCATATTCACGATTGCCAAGCCAATAGAATGCAGTTTCTGAATGTATTGATGGTTTAAAACATTCAAAATGCAACTTGCTACTCCTCTACACTGATTTGAGATATGAATCCATAACAAATATTTTTTCATTCATAAAAAAGCTGGCTGTGGTTATGGAAAAGGAATGAGTGAAGGATTTCATACATGAGTCATGAATGAATGATTTTAAAAGCAATAGCTTATTATTTGTATTTAAGATTTAAGGATCTTTCCTCCTAAAATAAAGGAATACAGTTGTACACTTAAGTTGACATATGGGGCTATAGAAATCATTTAAACAAGACTAAAAGCATATTTTGGTGCAGCCAGGGTGATTGAAAAGAAAAGAAAAAAAAAAAAAGAAGTTTGGTTTTGCCATGATATATATACTGTTCTAACTGAACTTACAAATAAAATCAGAATGAAAATTTACTGCGGATGAAGAAATGCATGACTTCAAAGACGATGGTTGATTTTTTATGGTCTTGAATTTAAATTCTAATGTGCCATCAAGACTTCAGTATTGTCTTATTGGGTGTGGATTTAAGTAAAGACTTTTGCAGTTTTCAGTGTACCAGATTTACTTAGCAAAAAAAAAATAAAAAGGTTTATAATCAAACAGAGGGCAGAAAAAGGCTGCATTAAGGATTTATGTAGAAAGGCATAAACACAGAGAGAGAGAGAGAGAGATGGATGGATGGATGGATGGATTGGTACAATGATAGACCTCTGAACATAATTTTTAGCTTCTGAGTGTTTTGTTGGTACTGTTTAACATTGGGGCTCACAATAAAAATCAAATCTTTCTTCACTCTCTTTTCAGGCAACTTGCCTTGAAGGCTCTTAATGAGAGACTTAATAAACCAGAGTCAACTCTGAACTGGCCCAGCCTAGATGACGATGGACCTGTCAGCCCCACAGCTGCTGCAACTTCAGCATCAGGTGATGCTGGAGCTGTGACTGGTCCAGCACTTGCAGCCCCACCAGCCTCACAAATTGCAACTCCAGGGTTCAAAGATGGTTCTCCCAGTGCTGCAAACCAGTCCATGGGGCCTTCGCAAGAAAATGTCTAAAGCTTTACCATTGCTAATAAAAACATTCCTCAGAAATGATGAATGACTTTGTAAATACAAATCAGTTATTTTTGTACAAGAGGTCGTTTTTAGAAAGGATAGTTTTTGAAAAGCGTTATGGTGATTGTTCTGTGATTGGGAGTTGTTTGTTTAAAGTGGGATAAAAAATGAAATGTTTGCTGTTTGTTCTTGTATTTTTTTTTTTTGTTTCATTCTTTGGGCATAGCATATTATTTCATGTACCATTTTTCTTTTCATGTGGGAAAAATAGAATAGTGTGTGCCTCTAATTTTCCATTATATTTTCGAGTGTATGATCAATTGTGCAATTGCAAAAAAAAAAACAACCCCAAAACAACCTTATATCCATGTATATATGTCTTAGAAAGTCATATTTTCCATTACAGAAAAAATGGAAAGTAGGTATGTTATGGTAAGGCTGAATATAAATTTTGCTAACATATTATCGTAAATGTCTCTTCAGATATATGCAAATAGATAGTGAGAGATGTTACTGATTCATTTGTAAGTAATTTGTTTTTCAAACATCTTTATCATGCAAAGATCATTATAAAATTCATTTGCAATCATGCTTTTGAAGTTTTTTGTGAAATGAATAGACTAGACTCAAACTCAGTGAACT
>BLXT01000469.1:5476-25308 GCA_019648995.1 Plakobranchus ocellatus | reverse complement strand
ACTTCCTCAAAGTCAGACAATATAAAATTGTGAAATTCAACTTTAATGATGTACTTGCATCTTGAGTACATGTAAATTGCAAAATGCTCCTTTTTTATACAAAGGTGGAATATATATATATATATATATATATATATATATATATACACACACATACATACATATATGTAGATATTAATGTATATGGTGACAGATCTTTACATTAGATCTATGTGAATGAACAAAAGAAGAAAAAAAGAGGATAAATCTCTTATCAACAGACATTGGAAAATATTCAAATAAATATTTGCCTTGAGAATATTTCACAAGAATTTGCGTGAAGTACATAAAAAACAAAAAAGTTGGGTGAGCATATTGCTTTGAACTATAAGCATTTCAAGAAAATATCTTGCAATTGACGCTTTTCTTTTGCATTTTAGAGAGGAAAATATACTTTGTTGATTCCATAAACAACAAAAAAAAAATTACAAATTTTAGTATTTATTGCTATTTTTGAGTGAATTTTGATTGACACACAACATTACTTTCTACCTTTCATTTGTTGTCGCCAGTTGAAACAAATTGAAACTAGTTTTTAAAAAAACATCTTTATGTGTTTTATATTTTTTACCTGCCTCAGATTCGACCATTATTGATATCATCAAATTTACTTTCTAAAAATGTGACCTTCTATCAAAAAATGCGGCAAAAACTTCTTTCTACTATATTGTATTTGTAGAAAAGACAAAAAAAAAAAGCTTGTCAAGATATCAAACATAAAAATTTATACATATACTGTTTATATCATTGTAGAGCGAGACATTTTAATGGCTCTGCAGTGTTTGATATCACTTAACATTTGACAAGAGTGTCCTGGTGGGAGAACCGAGCATAAAACCATAGCTTTGTGGCTATCTTTTCATAATGTGTTTTTTAAAGTCCTATTTTGTGACAAAAACCACAGATCATTATTAAGTTCCAGCCTGGTAGGTAGAATTTTCTATAGTTTAAAATTATTTGTAGGTCAACGATACAATTCTTTTAATCAACATAGCAACAGATCAAGAAATCACAAAACAATTGATTGCTTACTCTTTCAGCAAAGTTCTTGTTATTCATAATATAAAGAAGTATGTTTTGAGACTGGTCCCAATGAACAAGACACCACATAGCGGAATACAACTTTTGAGGAAAATAATATTTAAGCTGTTTGCCTTTTGTCCCTCATTAAATATTAAAAAAATATTTACCGTGGCTCTGAATCAACACAGCTCTGTGTATTATCATCGATGCAGAGTTATCAAATAAAAATAAAAAGGTTCTGGCCATTTCAGTGTGACTTTTTAAAACTCATTTGAACTGGTCTCAAGACATTCTGCGTTATAACAAAAAAAAAAGTAAACATACTATTATACTCAACATAAGAGAGCATCGCAAAAGCAATCAAATGATAATAATAATATTTAATGAAAAGAAAAAAAAACCAAACTTGTAAATGTTTCCGTTTGAAGGACGATAAAGTACATAGACCAACCTAAAGAGATGAAATTAGTAACCACTGGTTTCTTATTGACAACAAAACCTTTCACTTTCCATAATTAAAGAAATTGAAGAAAGTGAAGAAATGATGTTGCTTTATAGCACCAACTTTCAGGCTCAACATGAACATTCGGTTTGTATATGTACATAGCCAGTCCACAAAAAGGTGATCTGAGGCTCTCAGGCCCTCCATCAGGCCAGGGCGCAAGTGTCAGGGCTCCTGCTATCCACAGAAAGGTCCCTATCCACTGTATCCAACATGGTGGAGTTTATAAAACCAGGATAAACCAGGATAGGATATAAAATTGCAGCTCATATAATTTGATTTGTTCTGCTCAACTGCTGCTGATTTAGGTCTTGATCAAGAATATATCAAGAAAAACTCATCCTATTTCTTTTTCATAGTTATGTTGAAGATACTTTGGCATGTCCAACCAAGGGTATTGTTGCTGTCTGACAGTGAGAGGAACCTGGTGTTTTTAAATACATTCAACATTAATCTACTAAAGGTACCAATTAAAAAACAACTTTGTCCTGAACAAACCCCAAAAGCAGTCTGAAAAGTTGTGGTCTAGCAATTCTAGTTCGAATCTTGGCAAAAATAGGGCTGCCTAAAATGGTTCGATAATAATATGGTGAAAAAAAAAACAAAAAAAACCCAACAGAAACTGGAAGAAAAAAAAGGAGAGAGATCAGCCATAAAATTTTGAAACGGATAAAAAATTCCAATGGGGTTAAAAAAAAAACTCAAAACAATTGAAATCACCATATGGTTAACGGAATATGTGATCAATATTTTTGTTTGAAATCAGCAAAGCGAAGACTTACTTTAAGGTTAAATATACTTAAAAAAAAAAAAACAACCAAAAACTCTTCCTGATGCTTATACTTAATGGTTTCATATTTGATTCACAATAAGTACCTGACAGATGTGTACAAGAGAGCAGAAAGAGAGAGTGGGGGGAAGGGGTATGTGTGTAATTTCACTGTAGTGTATGCATGGACAGCATGTCACCTAATGTTAATGTTTCATCACATCTGCCAATAAGCGCCAATGATCAGCAGTGCCATTGATCTGGGTAACTGAAGATATAAGTATGGTTTTCTTCTGTACTTCCAATTTATAAATTGGTATCCACTGACCAAAAAGACATCCACATTTATCCTATGATCTTCAATGGTTGCTAGAGACGTGTTTGACTATATTGCAGCTGAGAGCTCCTCTATCTCACTGTATCTAAGCCTGCATTGATTGTTTAAATTCACCCCTTAATCACAGTTAATATATTACACAAGCCAAAATGATGCCTCTAGCATTTGGTGAGAGCAACAAGTAGGCTGTGTAGAAAAGTGCAATGGCAGAATACACCAAATAAAAAGAGCAAGGTGCTGATAACAGATCACAAAGATACATCACTGGAAAGTATGGAAAAAAACTATTGAACTTTATCACATAAAAGCTTGCACATCCAGATTATAAGTAAATAACACATTTTGCCCACTTCTTTAGGCATGAAAACTATTGATCATATTCTTAACAAGACAATTGTTGAATTAGTTACAAACTTTAAACTAAATTATGGAATATCTATAATCCCAATAGCCATAGTGCCACTGATTACATATTTACTCTGTTTTCAATAGCTTTTTAAAATCTTTACAAAATAAAAGGAACTTTAGAACTAAATGTAATTCAAGGACAGTAATTTTTTTTTTCTTCTCCATGCTGACATTGTAAGCAGAACTACCAACTTGAAAAATTTTATTTCAGTATCTTCGGCTCTCATTTCAGTAGTTTGGACATTTACCTACAAAGAAAAGACATTATCTGGATACCTTTCAATGGAGAAAATGGTTGCCCTGGCAAAATTATCCATGTTCGTGTGTGTTTGCAAAATCAGTGAGAGAGTTTGATGTCCAAGAGTTCATGGAGAAGAAAATGTGATAATATGGACTAATATCAATTTATTTGACAAAAGTAAAAGCCAAATGAATGTCCATTTAAAGGCAAGATTTCATTATTCTCCATCTCAGTTCAACACTTCGGTAAATATGGTCAAATTTCTGTGGTAAATTTTTTATTTCAATAGCATTTGGCAGGAAATAAAAATAAAATTAACATTAAAACAAGTTATTTTACATTAAAACGTACTCTGAACCTACAGCCACAAGACACTCAAAAAAGGCCCAAAGCAGTGTATGTACCTGGTCAAAAGTTGCATATGTCCCTCTCTCACATTAACTGAAACATTAGATCTTTTTTTGCATTTGAGAGTCTTTCATTGCGAGTTGATGCTTTTTCGCCAACTTGATCGACTGTTGGGTCATCCGGAGAACATACTTCCACTGCATGGTGGCCTGCAGATGAGATGGTATGGTCGCTGATGGGTGGTCACTTGTTACAACCTGGGACTGTAAACTTTTCATGTAGTCTGAATACCATGATGAATATGAATAACTGGGTGGAACACAGGGAGGGTAGTAATGATAGTAGCCATATTGATGGTAATGATAAGGGTTATACCAAGGAGGAATGGTTGGCTGAGACATGTGTGTATAATAGGGACCACAGTGATTTGGTATCCAACTCTTGTAATCTGAGCCTGGCCAATATGGCTGCCCACTGTAGAGTGATGGAGGATAAGGGAACTGTGATGGGTTTAGATGAGAATGCCTTTCTGAGGCATGAGATACACGGTGAGCGAAGTTCCCCAAGGGATATTCTGAAGAACTGTCTGAATCCTGGTCCGCACTTGTGACTTCCTCAACATCGCTGGCTTGGTTTTCCAGCCCAGACAATATTTGCATAGACTTAGTCCTTGATGATGATGAAGATGATGATGTGGGCCCATCAGACACCTCTAGCCCTGCCAACCTTGCCTCAGTTTTAGATGGTTTGCTTGGCTTTTCTTCCCTACTGTGGTGACCTATATTGGTCTGTCTCCTATGCAGTTTAACTCTATTTGAATATCTTCTTTGCTGCTTCTGTTGCTCAACAAAATTTTGTGACTTTTGTTGTGCTTTGAGAGATTTTTCAACTCCATTCAGTTTTCCACTAAGACACTCTGAATCTACTCGCTCATGTTCCAAGTTTCTGATGAGATTCTTTCGTGATTTGTTTTTGGAGGCCAATAAATGTTTGCCAGTTTTATCAGACATTTTCCTTGTGTCACCTCCAGACAAAGCATGTTTCACCTGCTCATTATCAACAGAATCAAATTTGGACAACAGCGATTTCCTGGATGATGAATGTTCTTTACTTGCACCAGACCTCCCCGTTACTGGAGTTTTGCTTTCATTGACTAAATCTTCATGCTTCTCATTGTTACACGGTCTAATTTGGGATTCAGGTTTACTTTCAATTTCTCCTGATCTTTTTGCAAAAAGAATCTGGTCATTTTCTGTTGCATGAGATATAAAGAGTTTAACACCAGTGTCATTTTCTATCTCACCCAGTTGCTGTATACAAACTTCTGAAGCATTTTGTGGTACAGCATCACTGCCATCCACAAAAGTGCTAAGGCCTTGATTTTGAGATGAAGCCGTGAGATTCTCTAAGCTTGTCAAATCCTTTGATTGGCCTGATCTGAAAGTCATGTCCACACTATTTTCTTGAGATAAAGACATGCTTTCTATTATTCCTGTCTCAAGTATCTGAGCGTTTTCTTTACTTTCCAAAGCCTCCTTTGCCTTGCTTGCTCTCTTCATCTTTCTCGTTCTGAGCATCTCTTCATGCATATCATCCAGAGTCCTGCACTCATCGTAACTGGCTGGACTGGGCTTGCGATGTTGTCCTCTCACATCTTTAGACTGCATGGATGTTTCTGATCGACTGCCACTTACTTTTTTATTCTTCATCAGGTGGACTTCCAACTTTTCTTTACATCTAGGAAAATCTTGAGAAAGTGGAGCTCTTTCTTGGTTGTTTCCTCCTTTGCTGTCCATCCTCCGAGCCAAAACATGCTCTTGAAGGGCCTCTTCAAAAGAACTGGCCTCAGCACTATCAGTGTCTCGGCACATTGCTGACATGACAGGATTCAACTGATTTTCATCTAAAAATTTTTCTTTTTCTGAACCTTTCCTCCGTTCTCTTGCATCCTTTTCTTTCTTTTCAAACAAAGCTCGACAAATTTCCACCTTCTTTTGCATTTGCTTGCAATATGCCTGCAAATGAGGTGGGTCATCTAAACTGCCTTCAGCAATCAAAAGACTCCTACATGAATCCGCCTGAATATTTTCAAACTGACTTGGATCTTTACAGAATATCTGATGCCTTCTCTTCAAGTCAAAAAATGAACACTGAACTTGAAAGTCACACTCGCTAGTAATCATGGATAGTAAAACATCAGGATTTTGCAGCCTGGGCTCTACATAAAGAGATTTTTCTTCATCACTATTAGCCACTAGAATGGTATCTGCATTGACACTGGGCATTTTCTGCCGAGCTTCAGTGACATTCTCTGAGCTAAGAGCACCTCTGCTTTTTACCTTTTCAGAATTGCGGTTCAAACTGTTGCTTTCCTCTATTCTAACATCATTACCACACTTGACGGAGCTTTCTGTAACTTCATTTAAAGATGCAATGAATGACTGCTCTTCGCACTTTACACTGTTTAAGCCTCCTTTCCCTATTTTCAGGGTATTCAGACTTTTGTTTTCCCCATTCACAGACTCCAAAAAGTCAACTAAGGCAAAATTTTTATTCTTACGTCTTTTTGCGACCTGCGCGATAGGTCTGGCAGATTGAGTGCTCACCAACTCCACCTTCTTTTCATGATCTTTGATACTAGGCTCTCTTTGTGACACAAAAACGTCCTGAGTACTCTGACTATCAGCCTGATTTAAAGATTGCGTTTGAGATACTGTGTCATTGTTTCCAGGGTGTCCAGTCTTATGGTCCAGTGGGCCCTTGTTATGTACTTTATTGCACTGTTGATCAGTACTACTGGGATCAAATGCCCCAGGGCGCTCTTGCTTAGCACTATCTTGATCAAGTTGGTTCGTGTTGTCCATTTCATTGCTCTGTTGGTCAACACCGCGGCTATCAAGTGGGCCTGTGTTGTGTGCATCAATCCACTGTATGTGGGCACTATCAGTCAGACCTTTACTCTCAACAGAGACAACTTGGATTTCATTTGTATTTGCGCTAGCGCTTTCCTGGAAAGTAGATGTAGAACCACCATGGGATTGGCTTACTTTCTGCTGATCATCCTCAATGACTTGACCAGAATCCATGAGCTGCTCAAACGCAGTACCTTCACCTTGTTTAGTACTAGAGATAACATGATCATTAGACTTACCTTTGACTAAATCTTCGCTATCATTATAAATTTTATCTTCTTCACAAACATGAGCCTCTCTTGCACATTTTAGTACCTTAGCTTCATCCATTCCTGGGCTTGCCTCTTGAATTTGTGATTTCGTAATGGCTAGAGATTGCGAGCCATCATCGGCAGAGAAATTTTCATTTTGACCGGGAACCTCCTCTGATTTTGTTGGTCCAGCTTGACTCTCAAGTGCTGCATCAGAGACAGTATAGCTGGCAGGATTATCCTGTATCTCAACATACTTCATCCGTTCCTTGACCTCAATCAAAACAGATTCTGCCAGAGAATCTGCATAATTTACCCAAGCTGTGTTATCCGATGTAGCCAGAGTTTCTTGATGACAAACACCCGTTACAGCAGCTGATGGTGCAGCATTGCCCTCTACCATGACAGACTTTACGTCCAATTCTTCCAGGCTATGGGATTGGTCAACTGCTTTGCTCAGTATTGTGTCAGCACTTTCATAAGATTCAGATTGAGGCCTGCACAGCTCTCCATTATTTTCCAAGGATCCTGACTGGCTGGGTTCCAGATTTCTTGATGTTTGTGTCAAAGTAACACCGCTCTCTTCAATACAAGATTCAACATCTGAAACTGGCTGTATATCATTTTGGTTTTGGCCACTTTCTGTTTTCCCATTGTCAAATGGAATCTCTTGCGGAGAGCTGCCTGTCTCAACCATTTCATTTGTCATCTTTTCAATGTGCTCAGGAAGTTGCTTACAATCATCCTCTGTAACAGGCACTGCCCTTTCTGAATCAACATGTATCTGCTCCTTAAGCTCATCTTCCATGCAGTCAGGGTTTCCAGGGCTGGTGCTTTCATCTTTATCTTCTTTTTTACCTCTGTCTACTGCAAAATCACTATTATCATCCGTTGTCTGAAAGTGAAAATTAGACCCTTCCTTTACAGAGCTTTCCAGAGCTTCTTGAAGATTTTGACCAGCATCATTACACAGGCAAACTCCATCAATACTTTTCTTGTTTCGATGAGCAAATTGATCTCTACTTGTGTCCTGCAACAGTGAAATTTCATCAAAACAGCTTTCTGAAAGATTTGGAACAGCTTCATCACTCTCACTTTGTTTCTCTTCATCATTTTGATCCTCAACTGGCTGAATAGATTCCGGCGCTATTTCATTACTGACACATTCCTCAAGGTTTTGTGAACACTCATTATCAGATGGAGTTACACACGCTTCAACATCTTTGCCTGAATTTAGTGGCGGCAGCGCCAATGTGGATTGACACTTGTCTTTATCCAAGGAGACTGATAGTAAATTTGAATGACTATTTGCATTATTTTTGTCCATGTCCTGTGACATTGGTGGCAAAATGGCTTCCACATGATTTGCACCTTCAATCACAGATGTGACAGCATTTTCAGAAGATGGCATATTTGCATCTGCAACACAAGGAACAGTCTCAGGAAACATATCACTTTTGGTAAGACTTGTTGATGCTAATGAATCATTTTCTATGATCTTGTCCATGTCTGAAATTTCACTTTGCAGTTCAGCCTGACCTAGATCAGCTGATTTTAGATTTGATCCTGATCCTGGGCAGTCGATGATCTGCTCTGTAATGACCACACCTGGATCAGCTGATTCTGGATTTGATCCTGACCCCGGGCAGTTGATGATCTGCTCTGTACTGACCACATCTGGACCAGTCGGTTCTGGATTTGATCCTGATCCTGGGCAGTCAATGATCTGATCTGTAATGACCACACCTGGATCAGCTGATTCTGGATTTGATCCTGACCCCGGGCAGTTGATGATCTGCTCCGTACTGACTACATCATCCAGTCTCACAGGCAAAGATTTCGTCACAAGATCTTTTGGCGGAGGGTCTGACGAAGACAAAATAGACATCCAATATATTTATCGTATATGTTACATTCAACAATTGCACAATCAAAATGGTATCAATAAGGATGAAAGATTTGATGAAAGCCTTGGATCAATCTTAATGGGTTAAATAATGGCTTTAAGTAAATGTATTTCAAGATAAATTTTCCTTCGTCAAAATGTTTTGTTTCCTAAACATTACCTTTTGCATCCTACATTTTTTCATTGTTTGGGCCTTAATGTTGATAAAAAAAAAAAAAAGAAAACAATAAAAAACAGGAACTGATCTACCCCTGAAGAATGCAGTTTCTCTTATATTTGCTCAAATTGCAACTTGCAGGTTATTTGGACTTTCTCAAGCCAGTGATTCTATTAATATCAGTTTTTCTTTTTCCTATTTTTTTTTTTTTGCGAGGGGAGGGGCAAGAGTGGGTTACAAACAGGCTATCCAAAACAACTCTGTAACAGCCTCACAAAGGTTCTTATGAATCAACATTAACAATCGTTTGCATCCTTCATAACTCTTTAGTTTACCAATAATTCCACAGCTGAAACAAGGCCTCCTCCAATCAATCCCCCAAAAAGCACAAAAGTGAGAATGTCAATCCATCCCTACAGAGTCTTTAGTTTGGTTTTTGTGCATAGCCAGTCCAAAACAAAGTGATCTCGGGCTTTAGGTACTCCATCAGGCCAGGGTGCCATGGCTCAAAACCTCCACAGAAGGGTCCCTGCACATCTTAGGGCAAACTCGCTAACCACTGTACCACCGGTTTAATTCAACCTTATTGTCTCATATCATTGTGAGCAACAAATGAAGCCCAACCAATGAGAGAGAAAGCTCTTATATAGATTTTCCATTGAACGGGGCATTAGCTCATGACACCTATGATACATGACCAACTCACAACAGGTCATACAAATGCAACAAAAAAAAAAAGTGGATTGAAAAGTGGAGGGAAATATGCCTATCATCCAATTTAAAGTTTTTTAGTATATCTAATGCAATCTAAGTACATAAAAGGAATTTTCTTGTCTATACGACAGATATTAATCATATTGAAAAAAAAACCCACAAAAACCCCTTCACTTTAAAAAAAAAAAAAAGAAAAAAAAAAGAAATAGTTCATTGTCCTTATGAACTGATATTAGTGACCTCACCAGGTAGTTTGTGTATATAAGTTTTGCACAGCTTTTCAATGCGCCACAGTTCTTTCTCCTGGGCTCCTTTGCTTAAAATGGTTACAGCTGCACCAAAACTTCCTAAAAAATAGGCAAAATTTTTTTTGTAATGGGTATTGCACTCACATATATTTTGACTCTTTGACATTAAATGAAATACAATATGCATTATCGTAGACTGACAAGATAAAAAAAAAAAAAAAAAATTCAGATTTCTCCTTTGAGAAATAGTTTTCGATCAACAGCTGATATATTTAGAATATACTGTTAAAATATCCTTTAAATGATATTATTTCTTTGTCTATAAAAGAATCTTTAAATTAAAAAAAAATTAATGTTTCAAACGAAAACAATCAATAATCAGAGAGAGGCATAACTCCCCCCCAAAAAATCTGGAGAATGCCTTCTCTACCTATTGGAGTGATCAAAGGATATACTAGTTTACTGGCGCCCAAATTTCTACATTAGGAAAAAAAAATCTGGAGAATGCCCATCTCTGAATGATAATACTAACTAATTACATAGTTTTGAAAAACATTTCCTTTTTAAATTCTCAGATAAACCTAAAAACAAAACAAAACAAAAAAAAAAGGTAAAATTTTACATAGACTGAGATAAATCCAAACACAAAACAAAAAAAAAGTTAAACTTTTAAGAAAACATGATTATTGAAACACTGATAATAATAGCCACTGAATACATGTTTTTGGAAAGTTTTTTTTTTTTTAATTCACACACGAAAAAAAAAAAAATTACCAAAGCGCCCAGCCCGCCCAATTCTATGCAGGTATGTTTCATGATCAGGCGGCACATCCAGATTGATTACCAGATTCACTTTGTCTGCGTCTATACCTCTGGATGTCTGTAGTTGAATGGGAAAGAAAAGAAACCACACCAGAATGAAAAAAAACATTAAAAAAAAATAAATAAATAAAATTTATTTTAAAACTTTAAGTGAACATAAGTGAACTTGAATAACACTTCATCTTTATTTTCTACTGTTCCATCTTTTCTTTTCAAAATTATTTTTCTTATTTATATTTTTGAGAGAGAAAAAAGTGAAAGTATACTCCACAGGACTGACAGTTTAATCCCTTTTAAAGTTTCTATTAAGTCACATTTAGAGAACTAATATGTTAGCCAATACATCAAAACCCATGATTTAAATAACTTAGAAAATGACAAAAGCTGAAGAACATGAATAGACTTGCATATTTTTTAATATACTGCCATGGCGATTTTTCAATTTCCCAGTTTGAGATTTTCATTTGAAGTCGGTGATGTAGACCCGACTTATTTTATTGAACTGCTACACATATCAAATATAACTCTTTGTCACACAAACCAGATCTGTGGAGATGAGAATGCGACACTTGTATGCTTTCAGCTGCTCCATGGCAAAAGATCTCTCCTCCTGTTGTAAGCACCCTGCAATGCATGCTGTTGGCCAGTTGCGAATCTGAAGCTCTGACTGAAGGTCCTGGGCTCTGGACAACATGGAAATGTAGACAGACAGGATTTGAAAATTTCATTTTATGAATGGTGTAAAAACCCACCTCTAAAAATGAATATTAAAATTACTATCAATGCAACTTCACCATGCGACTGAACTTGGGTTTGAATGCCCAGAAAAGCAAATCCATATTTGTAAAAAGATGTGATTGCATGTTTGAGCCATGCCTTAAAAAAGATACCCACAGAATATTTGTACAAGAATAACCAATTATGTTAAAGTGATATTCTGATACATCATAAACCATAGAAAAAATCCAACCCTTAAGATGCTGTCCAAATTTTAATTCCTTTGCATTTCTTCCTGACTCTTCAAATTCTGTACCCTAAAAGTGGATTTGTATAAAGCACATATGTGTTGCGCCACCACAAAGTGAGACGCATTGCAGCAAGAGCTGCAAAGTTGTCTTTATTCTTGATTTCTCTTTAAACATTTCAAGCATTCTCACAGTGTTTATAGGTAGTACTCTCCTAAGAATATTTTTTATATCTGTTTAATTTCATTTCTTTCTTATAAATGTGATTTTGCTCACTACACATAATTAAATAATACAACATTTATATTAATTTTGAACCAAAATACGAAGAAGAAAAAGAAAACAATCTTACAACCAAATTAGTGATAAGCTGAGATACACTACCAATATGTAGTAGGTTAACTATCTTGCTAAACCCAAGTAAATATAACCTTTAACAAACTATCTATGAAAACCTAAATTCTCATGTGCATTTATTAGAAAGATAAATATTATAAAATAGCATAACCACTCCCCCTACTCTTATCCCAACACCATACAGATCAATATCAAAGATTTTTACTTTTTATGCTTAATTTTTTCAATCTTTACCTTGTTTGCATGTTAGAAAATATAAGGCACTGTTGAAAAGTCACACTTGAGATAATCTTTAACACTGCTTCTGTCTTGGCTTTGAACACGTTGTTGAGCATAGGATGGTGAGGAACAACCACATGGTATTGTTTTATGCCTGAGGGATGACAGCGCAGCTAATAAACATCACATTTGACAGACAATTTTTTTCACATACACAAACAAAAATAATGAAAAATAATGCTTGTTGCACTGTATCTAAATTTAGTAGTAGTTAAAAAGTGGGGAAAAAATTTTTTTTTTTTTTCAAATAGACTGTCATGTGCTTGAAACTGTGAGGGAAAAAAAACAAAAACAAAGAGAAACAAGGAAAAAAAAAAAAAAGAAAACTAAAGGTTTGATTTACAAAATGCTTTGGTGATGTAAAATTTCTGAATTTATGTTTTGAAACTGCATGCTTACAGCAGGCAAAAACTTTTTGCTAAATATTAAAAGAGAAATAGTTTAAAAAAGAAATAAAAAAAAAACATTGGATTAATCGCTAGTAAGACAGTTCAATTCATGTAGAAATGAGGATAGACTGAAATAAAGGTGATCTTTTTTCACTGATGTCTCAAAAATAGCGTCAAGTTTCCTGCAATATCAATATTGCTTCAAAATATAAAAAATATAGAAAAAAAATTGTTTTGGCAGAGTCAACATTGCCCAATCCAGAACTCAGCCTTGCATAAGTCGAACTAAGGTGTTTTTAAAGATACCAATGAATCAAGACGTAAAAAAATAATTTAGAAAAACTCATTTGGGCTGATGACATATTCCATAAAGGTTTATAACATTGAGAATAATCACAAGGAAAAGGAGAAAAAAAAAAGTTGTCTTGATCATTCAAAGCATTGTCAATGCCTGGGCCTCATTATACTTACCCAGCAGAGCAGGATCAGTTGCATTGAGCCTCACAAATGTTGGATTCCTCATGTAATCAGTGAGGTGCTGGGCCAGGTACTCCGGATAGGTTGCAGAAAGTGCCAAAATCTGTTTGTTTTCTGGCAATGCTGAGTAGATCCAGCTGCCAGGGAAATATTGGAGTGAAAAATTATAATTACAAAAGAAAAAAAGAAAACAAAACACAAAGTTAAAGAAGACAAAAAAAAAGCAAACAAAACAAACAACTAAATTCCTTAAACTCATTTAGAAAGATAAATATTATAAAATAGCATAACCACTCCCCCTACTCTTATCCCAACACCATACAGATCAATATCAAAGATTTTTACTTTTTATGATGATTTACAATTCTACAAAAAAAAAAAAAAAAAATTAGAACATAAGTCAAAACCACACATCAAAAGTTAATTTTAAAAACAAAAATACATGATAGCTTGTAAATAAATCCCTTTTTCAAACAATATTGTTGCTGCAAGAAAAATTTAAAAGATTAATGTGTCAGCATAAGGCCACTAACTTGATCGATTCCTGAAAATTCTCCTCAAGCAGCTTGTCCGCTTCATCAAGCACAAAGAGACGAATGCTGTTTGCTTTCAGGGCGCCAATCTCAAGCAGCTGTTTCACTCGACCTGTAAGAGATTTGTATAAAAAGCTAAGAGCATGCCTACTCATAAAACTTTTGAGGTAAAGATTAGCAATTTTTTTTTTTCTGCTAATGGAGCTGTGCAGTAACTAAAATTGGATATTTAGCTGAACCTGAAAATGTTGGATTCGAAAGGGGCCTATTAAAAATCATAAAGAGTAGAAAAGATCAATGCATCAATGCCACCCCAAAGAATGTGACACAGTTTAATTATCAATTATGATAAACATAACGGGGATAAAGCCAGGTCTGAGTATGTTGGAAGAGCAGCTACAGAATGATTAAAAAAATGATAAACATAAAACTTGCAAGTGCAGTATCTTTGATATCTCATACTCTTTAGATTTACAAGTAATTTTTCTTGACCTAGATATACAGTAAGGATCCAATAGGCTTAGATTATAGACGTGGTTTATCTTCGATTGACACCTAGTATTAAAGGGCAATATAACACATGTGTTCTCTATTCCCGTTTCTTTTTTTTAACGAATAATCCTTGCCTGCTGGCTTTCAATCAATGATTAAAACCAGAAGAGTTAGATCACACCATTGTACATTTAGCAACGTTAGTTTGTCCCATTGCTAGGAATTGGATTACAGCTATCAAAAGCCCAGGGCCCTGATGATTTCTTTTTTCAGTTGAGTTCGTAAATAATGTGAGCCAAATTTTATATTTAGATTCTGGTAATTTTGCAGAATTTTTGAACTTTTTAATTTGATGCGCAGAATTTTATGTCTGTTGAATTTTTAATGGATTTTTATCTTTGTTTTAATTTGCTTGAGCACGTGATGGAAGCCCATGAGAGAGAGTGAATGAACAGAAACCCTGAGATCACTACTTAATGGACTGGATATACCAATAATCAATCAATCCATCATTCCAAATTATGACAAAAAGTTTACACATCAAATTTATAATAAAGAAAACTACTCTGGCCCTGTCACTTTTTCTAGGATAAAAAGAAGTACATGGAATGTAATTTGATCTTTTACCACACATAGAATAAAATCGCTCAAACATGTTTTTTCAATATGAGGAACTATAACCACACAATCGTCATTTTCAAAGACATATTAGTCAAGCAATCAGTAACTAGACCTGTAACAAAAGTTTATAGATTAACAAATTACATTTTATAACAATGATCATCCTTGTCAGCTTTTAAAAAGCGGAATGGGCTCTCAAAAAAACTTTATTACACTATTATAATAATAAGGAATTATTGTAAATCTTAACTGTTTTACTCTGTAGCATTACATAATTGTAATGTAAGGAAGTATGAACTATGTCGGCATATAGTCTGCATGATTTTTCACCTCTAGCCATAATAGCTAGACAATTTATGGCTTGTTCAAGTAACTAGTAAGAGAGGGATGAATGCCGAATTATTTGAAATAGTTGTTAAAAATCTTACGTAAATTATGGTAGTTATATCGGACTAGTTTCATTAAAATAGACTGAAACTTTTCTTTGTTTATGATGTTAAACATGCTTTATCTCTCTCTTTCTGTTCTTAAAGTTTTGAGTGACTTGAAAAAAAAAATCAGTTGATTTTAACATCTTGAATTAAGAAACTCACTTTCTCCTACCCTACTTTTCCACTCTGTAAGTAAAATAAGCCAGATTAATCAATTTTGGCCATCAAACTCATGAAAAAAGTTCCTTGAAATAAAAAAAAAGTCTAAAAAAAAAGATATTATTCTTCAATTTTTAGAAATAAAATTCTGTTCTGGATTTTTTTCTTAAAATTTTGAATAATGGAGAATAGTTATACAATTTTTGGTAAAATTAAAAACAAAAACAACTTTACTATTTCTTGAATAAGTCTTTACTTTACTTATTTCATTATGCGTTATCTATTTTGTAAAGAGAACTTAAAAAAGACACACATATTGAATTTGTGGACTGTCTTTTTAATTTACCTGGAGTGCCAACAGCAATGTGGCAATTTTTACACAGGATTTTATCTTGCAAAACTGGCATGCCTCCAATAAAAGTATGGCACTTCAGACCTGGCATATCGCTGCCTATAACACGAATAACATCTTGGATCTGTTGAGCTATTTCTCTAGTTGGAGCCAACACTAAGACCTGCAGTTTTGGTTTATATAAATAGGAACAGTTTATTAAGTATACTGAAATGATAGAAGTTCATATTATAGTAACAAAGTTTATTAACAGGTCCATCAACCATCCAATACAAATAAAACAATACTAATATATCTGGTATCAAAACATTTGGAATTGTAAGTTATTTAATCAGAGAACTATGCACAGTAAATTTTCGACCTTTGTGATCACTATTGCTTTGAGCATAATCATATTATGTAACTGAACTAATGTGAATTAAGGTACAAATGTTCATTTTTTTTTTTTTTTAAATTTATCATTAATTTAAATTATGCATGTTGTCTTATAGCAACAAAATATGTGCAACATGTAATACATATATTTAAAATATTGTTCTATTTTACCTCAATATTTTACACTAGCACCATGCAATATTGTTTGACTGTAAAGAATACTTTCAAGGATGCATTCTTGAGTTTTTGTCACACAGTTTATCATTGATAAAGAAATTGATCTAAACTTTAATTTTATTTGAATCTCTAAAATGCTACATCAGCATGGATTTTATCAGATGAGCTGACACATGATATCAAGACTACCCAGCTTTTCGAGAAATCTGGAAAGAGAAATTTAACCACTTGACTTTTTCAGATAAACTAAAGAAAAAAAAAGGGTTCAGGATAAAATGTTTTGAAATGGTTCCATATTCTCTTTTCATGGAGGGTATTTCTTTAAAGCTATTATACTATAAAAATGCATTCATTTAGCTTTTTTTTTCAATGGATCCTGTATGCAACAAGACACCATGCCATGGCCAAATAAGACAAATTTGATCCTATTAGGATTTTTAGAAAGGATTAATTGTTGCTTTAAGCAGCCAAGTGGTTAAACCAAGGTAAAATATTGGCTGTTTATATCTTTAGGTGTAATACCTGAAGGCAAATACTGGTGATATCCACACTTTCTAATGCAACAACACTGAAAACACATGTTTTTCCTGTGCCTGATTTGGCTTGGACGATTAGATCTGAAGAAGGGGAAAAAAAATTTTGCAGGATTATGAATATGTAACCAATCAAAATAAAAAGTCGGATCAATCATTCTAAAAAGAAATCACATTATCTGTTACATAACTCCAAGAAAAGCACATTTTCAGAACAATTGGCCTTTCTTACTTACTTTAAATTTTCGCTCAGTAAAGCTTCTCCCACGTTCAATGGAATCAGTTTTACTTTATTTATGTAAGGGAAACTACACCAAAAAAAAAAAAAAAAAGAAATGCAAAAAAAAAATAAATGAAAACCTGCATATTTGCGAAGAATGCTTCGTACCTAGTTGACTGTAAAGAGAAAGATCAAGTCAAATACAAGACTTAAGTATTATATTTATAATTGTTAACATTTTTTAACATCAATTGCCATTTCAAGATCACTTTACATGAAAAGACATATATATATATATAACCTAAATATTGTATGAAAGCTTTCAAGCCACTGCCAAGCAAGGGCATAAGAGCAGGGTTCAAACTTAGAACTGCACATGAAATTTCAGAATATTTAAACGTAGATTTTCTAACCAATGTGTCACTTATGCTTCATTGACAATAGGCTTGATCAAAGGAAGTAAAGCAACAAAACAAGAAGGAAAAGATTTTGGATTTCAATGCAAAATGGCTAAAACAGGCAGCAAAAATAGTTTGTTGAAAGTTATGTAAGATTTTAAAAGTGAGATATTCATCTGTTTCTATAATATCTTCATCTATTATAAAAAGATCAAAGAGTGTCCTTTTAAAACTTGGATTTAATATGATACTGTATAGAGTCAACAAAAAACACAGAACTAAGGTGCCATCTTATCAATAAGACTGACCTAATCCACACCGGCCCAAAGGAATGGCTTTTAATTGAATGGGTGAAGGCTTCTGAAAGCCTCCATTTGCAAGGCCTTTCAGAACCCGTTTTGATAAAAGGAGACCAGGAAAATCAACAGCCTCTGTTATCAGAACATCACCCGTGCGAGCTTTCTCATCCAGATTGTGAGCAATAGACATCTTGATGTTCAGATTGGAAATCTGGAGTAGGTCATAATATCCTCGTCATGGAATCTAAACCTGTGAAAGTAATCATTAAAATGAAACAAAAACATGATTTTGCAAATCTACCTACAGGTTATAATTAAGATTTAAAACCAGCCTCTACATATTGCAGACATAGACCATTCAGTAAAACTAAAAACGCTATCAACTCTGCAGTAATGAGCAAAATATGGACCTATTGAAAACTGAAAAAAAAGGGAAGTCAATGTGTTAACAGTTGTCTTTTTAGAATCCTAGTGTTGATGCTAGGTTCATGTGCCCTGGCCATAAAACTGGGCAAAAAAACCCATAAATGGCTAGGGCTAAAAACATTTAAGCCCTTGCAATTTCGCTGTGCGACACCTTCTAATTACAAAAACAGCATAAACTCTGATTTCTGGCAAAAAGGAGAAATTGTGTGGTTTTGAGACTTAAAAATGACCACGTCATGCCCTTCCATCTTAGGCACAAATAACAATGGGGAGTTATTGACAGCATACAATGTTATTGAGCTTTATACTGGCCCAACCCTTTTAAAATCTTTGGATGTAATGCTTTAGTTTGAAGCTTTTTGCAACCACCGAGACAAATACAGCTTGATGTACATTAAATGCATTTGGTTCCCATGCTAGACACAGGCAGTCAATATTTGGCATTTTTATGTTTAATTTACTTGGTTTCACTTTCATTTGATGTATAGATCTAGACTTTGACGTTATTAATCCCGAGTGCGAGTGGAGAAAGATTTGAAGTTTTAAACAAAAAGAAGTGTTATGTTAGCTAGTCTATGGGATTCCGGCTCTATCTTCACACAAATTTTTATACATTCTACTATCTTTCTCCATGGAAATAGATCTATGGAGACAAAATTCTCGTTTAGACAGATCTACGATTTAGATCTAGATTCTAGATCTAGATCTATATCTAGATCTAGATCTCTAGACTCTAGATTCTAGAACATTTCCGAAAAGGAAAGATGGAACCAGCCCTCCTGGTTTCACTTTCGTTCGGCTGCTCCAGATCATTAGAGCTGCAGCATGTCATTTGATTAAAAAAAAAAAATCAAATCTTTCGAAGAGTCAAGCTTTAAATAAAATGTAGACTAGCTTCTCTCACTCTTACAGCAGATCGTAAATCCTCATTTCATCGAACGTCGCGGCTCCTTGCCTTTCGCTTTCGCATGAAACTGGAAAGTGGACACTTGGACACTAGACAGATGATCACTAAATTGAACCTAAAAACACAAGAGCTACTTTTAGTTTCAAAGCTCTGACGTTTACATGTTGGCACGGAATTTACAATCTTTGTGATTTTCTTATTAAAAAAAAAAAAAAAAAAAAAAGCCACGCTTTCGCAACATTACCACTGTGAGGAGAGCATAAGGTTGGAATTGTGACTTTGGCTTCGATATAGTTTGTTTTTTTATCTAAGCTAATAGCCTTTTTTCTATAAAATTTGTTTATGCTCTGTTGACTTTAGTACGTTGACCGCTCCGAAGCACATCCAAAGGCGGTCTGAACTTACTTGACCTTTACAAATTTACTGTTGGCTTAATTCAGCCCTTCCTGTTTCTTTATGTTGTCCAAAGCTAAACACTTTCTTCTCACGCTTATTCTCATTTAATGCTGTGTGCGTGTGTGTGTGTGTGTGTGTGTGTGTGTGTGTGCGCGCGCTCGAATACATGAACTAAAAGTTCTGAATAGAAGGGGAGGTGGAAAAGAGTGAGGAAAATATAAGTTTTAGCCTAATCAGCGCATCTGGGAGTAGACATTCATTTGTTAAATAGGTTCGTGGACTGTTGATTCAGATCTGGCACTTGAAAAAGAGAGATACATGTAATTCATTGATCACAAGAAGGAAAAAAGAGCATTGGGGAAAAGGAAA
>BLXT01000468.1:804401-818481 GCA_019648995.1 Plakobranchus ocellatus | reverse complement strand
CATAATAATTGCAGAACGGTTCAAATAATTCGAAACAAAACTGTCATGACCTGCAAAGAATAAAAAGCAAAAAAGAAAAAAGAAAAGAGAAACATACTGTCAGTCTAAATATTTAATATAAAGGGCGACTATCGGCAAAATCCTTTTTTTTTTTTTAATTGGCAAAATCCGTTTTACCTCCTCTAAATAGCGGGGAGAAAAAAGAGCAAAAGAACGCTTCTGTTGTTGTTAACCTTTCTCTATTGCTATTTTGCATGGTTGCGGAGTCACAAAATAGACCTTGTACACGGAGATGTGGATTGGTGAAATTACAAAATTATTAAAGGTACGAAACTCGTTAAAGCTAGCAAAAAAAAAAAAATCATTACCTGAACGCGAAAAAAACTACACACACACACACACACACACACACACATCATATACACGATGAGAATTCTCAAAACCGGCTTATATAATGAAAACTATCTTTCAGTATCCCTTAGTTTTGGTGTCGAGATATTAATATATGCAAACCTAATTTCATTTTTTCCCCTCCTTCTTCCATATGAATCCTAAATATACTGGAAACAATCGTATGACATTGAGTAGTCAGAAAAACGTACTATCCGCGCAACTTGTACAATTAGTTGTTTGTTTAATAGTTTGAAAAATTTAATCACATTAAAAAGCATCACAGATGCCTTTCTAGTACATTGAATTGAAATTCTTTGAAACTGCATAACGGCATACCGAAGTGATTTTATTAAAAGAAAATTTCGAATAATAGTTCCAACGCGCAATTGTCTTTCCGAATAGATAGATCTAATTTTACACTGACGGTGTTATTGATTACAGAAGAGAATGCCTTGCAAAGGGCAGTAACTCCAGAAATTCGGGGAAAACATAATATTATTTTCTCTAAGAGATGGGAGATAAACGCATTATGAAAAAATAAATTTCCGCAACTTGTTTTATGTTTCTTGCTCTAAAATCTATCCTATTTGTCAACGTGTTT
This sequence comes from Plakobranchus ocellatus, assembly GCA_019648995.1. Classification (NCBI taxonomy): domain Eukaryota; kingdom Metazoa; phylum Mollusca; class Gastropoda; family Plakobranchidae; genus Plakobranchus; species Plakobranchus ocellatus. Next base: position 817,487 of record BLXT01000468.1, on the reverse strand, counting down.
ATTTTGAAACAGTGGGGCTTAGCGCATCGAAAAACCTTTATCGTTAATAAAGTAAAATTAAAGTTATATTACATCTCACATATTCAGAAAGTCATCAAAAATGCGCTTAAAAAGGTATCGAAAGCTTGTCAAAAATAAATAACGGGTTAGTTTTATATTTCTTCTTCTCTTTTGAATTGGTTAATATCAGAGGCCAACATTCAGACCTTCTCGCCGCTTAATTGCTTCAGGTTTATTAAGACGGCTTTTTTTCTCTTTTTTCTTCTTTTTTATACCACATTCTCTTTTTGTGCTGTAATAAAAAGAAAAAGAAAAAAAAAAAGATTCAAACTTCAACCAAAAAATACATAACAGCGATCATAGCTTAAAAATGTTCTTGATAATTGCGGAAGAAAATTTAAATCCACTCTGTAGATGTTCTTTGTAATATGAACCTAACCGAACAAAAGCATGGACACAGCCGTTGAATTCTATTTTAAGATTCGAGTACTCAACTCATTTTTCTGTCTCTTTGTATCATTAGTCTTTTTGTTGAATCCCTCACGTAAAGCGAATTACGAAAAAAACGCAGGCTTTATATTGATAATGATGCACCGTACACTTACTAATGTCATTTTTACACATTTTCATCACATACTTGGCTTAAAAAATTTGTAGGTGTTATAATTTTCAATAATTTTCTGCTCCCCTTCCTAGCGATTTTAAGAGAGAACGAGATAAATGGATACATAAATAGATATAGAGAGTGAATGTACGAATAGTAGTTTGAGAGATAAATAAAGTTATGTATTTATATAGAACAAGTGAGAATGAAAGAGACGGAGGAAGTTGAAAGGAAAAAGGGGCAGGGCGAGGAGCGGTTAGTTACATCTACAAACAAGGGAAAGAGAATGCTTTGCAGGTTACCGCAGCATCTTCTCTCTTGTAAATCCAAAATTTGCTTCATAATAAATTTCAACCTCACTTATTCGCCTCCCACGGCCACACTCAGAAATTTCGAAAATTGGGGCCTAAATTATTTATTCACTCTAGATCTAGATTTGCATAACACAGAGTTTTGTTTGATATTGGCCCAATAACTGACTAGCTCATGAATCTTGATCTAAATCTAAACCGACATTCCAGATTTAAATTCGTTAAGCCTAAATTCTTATCAAAATCATTTATTGTTTGCGTACCTTTTCCCTCACCACACCAGCGCACCGTTTTCGTACATTTTTGCCTAAAATTGTACTTAATTTGTGTACGAATGCAAACCGAAGTGTTGCGACCAACGGTAAATTTAACTTGTTGGATGATAGAACTTCAAACTACCGATTTCTGTTTCCTTATTTTAACAAATATTAAATGAGATAGAAAGAATCTAGCTTTATCAGTTTAAGTTTCATTTTGGCCTACTTATCCTAAAAATTTCATATCTCTACCTGCAGCGATTTTCGAGAAGCTAGTGGACAAAATTTCGAAATCCATAGGCCGACGAAACTATTTTCAACATGTATAGACAACTTACTTTTCTTATGTATTATCTTGACGAGTCTTTCGCCTTACCAAAGCGATAAGAAACAAGTTCTTTATATTTCCATTTACTTTTTCTTGATAGTATTGCCCTGGCTTTCAGTTTGCGCTTGAGTACGACACCAATCTTATGCTATTATTCTTATGGTTACAATAAAAAGTATGTTCTATGAATGTTTAAATAGAATAATACAAAATTCCAGCTCATTAGATATTAAAGTATGAACGCCATTTTGGGCAACTGATCTTCGATCTACTATTTTACACTCAATGTAACCATTTGCATTTAAACATAATGAAGTGATCAGTACGTAGGCCTACGCCCAGAGGGCAGGAAGGTATGCCAGATGACATATCCGCAACAATGATTATGGTGAGTGAGCAAAATTAAAACACATGGTTAAAAAAAGTGTTACAAGAGAGTTCATGCATACAGCTCTAGTTATGACCTTTTTGTACTCCATAAAAAAATTTAAATGAAATTCATAAAGTTCAAAGACTTCATTATTACATTTTATATGCATGGTTTTGTGGCTCACGAAAATCCAATATAATTATGTTAAATACAAAAACAGTTTTTTCACACCAATCTTCCAAAGTCTTTAGTGGCGAATTCAATGTCAACAGTCAATGGTATGGCTGAACAACAAAAACAACAACAACAACAACAAAAACACCTTAACTAAGGTGCCGCTTTCCCTCTTACGCGACAAAATAGAATGTACTTAGTACATTTAAGCGCCAAAATTGGCGGAAGAGAAAAAGTTTCTTATAAATTTATTAGATATGATATATGCAGGAATGGTATAAGTATGATTATAATACATGCACATATCAATCGATGCTTAAAAAAAAAAAAAAAAAAAGATCTGAGGTAAATGGATGAACGTCATATAGTTTAAAAAGATTTTACGACTATCTATCTTTAAAATGGTAACTAATAAAAATTTATAGAAGCGAGGCCCATCTAGATCTAATTTAAGTTAAATTCGACCGATTCTCTATTCAAGGGAACTAAATTCAATTAAATAAGCCAACTGTAAATTTTTCAATTTTATGCTTTCGAAGGCCTAAAGCAATTTTTAAAATCTAATTTCTAGGATGAGCACGCCATACTGACTTGATTCAGTGCCCTCCTGAATCTCTAGCTTGATCAACCCTTCTATGTGTTTTGCTGCTAGACTATAATAGGTTAGGTTTCTCCAATTAAAGCTAGTCCATTTCTATGACGCTAAGTTATCTTTACAATGAGCCGCTAACTGTACGAGAGACGTTTATATCCTCAACAATATCAAATGAAAGGAATAGTTGATAGTCATTCATTTAAAATGGCATTGGTTGTTTCTATGATGAAGGAAAACGGGTTGTTCATTTTTAAGCAGGTAATATATATATATATATTACTTTTCATGGATATGCCATATTCCATTTTCATCAGCTTTATTCAGTTTGTAAAAGAATTAAGTATGTTTCTTTCGTCGGCAAATTGAAAACTTAAATAAAAGTTACATTATGGATGGCCCTGTTTCACAGGTTGTGGGTTTCTTTTTAATTTACCAAATAACGATGGTTTTGAAGTGCAAAATCTAGGGTTTCAAAGCAATGTGAAAACGTACTTTTGTCTGAGGAATAGCAACTTTCTTTATTTCTTTGAAATTATTTATACGCAATTATAATTTAGAATCTACGTAGTAGAAGTGCTGTTTTTTTTTCAACTCTCTTCTCATTTTTTTTAAAATTAAGTTGCATATCTATATCTTATTCTATGTTTAGATATTTAATTGAGATCTGTGTTGAGTTTGTGCAAATTTGAAAATAAAAATAACACATTTTATAAGAAGAATTATTTTCCCTTTACCCCTAAGAGATTTTCTGATGTTACTTGTCATGATTAACTCTTTGTTTGTCTATATATATTTATTATATTATATAATTTGAATTATGAGTCCTTTCGCTCTTCCTTACTGCCTTTACTTTTTCATTCAGCATTTCATTTGCTTACTCTTTCCGTCTCTAAATGTCTTTAAACTTTCTTTCCTTAAAATGTCTTTTTATTTGAATATTGATGTATTCAGTAACATCTTCTTTTCACTTATTTTTTTCTTTGAACAGGTCAACACAATCTTGCTTCCAATTCTGATTTAGTGTACCTTACGCGCCAAAACGGAGTGTCTAGTCGGAGGCAAACTGAATAAACAAATATCGTGTTTACATCCGTGTCGATGTTTAATAAGAAGTTGGACCGAAATAATAAACGGCTAACTTTACGCTTTTCATACCTCTCCATGTTCCAGAACCTCTTAAAACTTCCTTTGAGTATCCAGACTTCAGTTAGGTTAAGTTGGACAAGTTTTAATATAAAGGGATGAAGTGCCAATGATTTGGGTGCAAATGGGTAAAATTGTTCGCCTCCAACATCAAGGGGCGGGTAACGTTGACATAAAACTGCACGTCCCAGTGCACAGAAGTGTCATTACAAGGTATAGATGGACTTAGGGATCTCTAGTGAGAGAGTATCAATTTTGTATTGGTTGCCACGTGGGTTTTTTAAGTAGGGGTCTCCTCGAACAATGACATTGACACGATATTAAATTTTACAGACATATCACACAGATATAACAATACCGACATGGATATGGTGCACGATCTCAAGAGGGCAATGAATGGTCGACCGACTTATGAAAAACGCTTTACTCTATATTATTTGAACGTCATTAATTGCAAATACTCTAGTTACTGGCTTCGAATAAAAAGCTCTGATAATTGAGAATAAAAGAATCGTGTCATTTTGCAGGGAGAATCCTGTGATGACAGGACAAATTAGTTGTTAAATTTTCTCCATCGATAGGCATACAATAGGGTTTACATATAGGCGATGTGCACAATATCAGTCAATGTGATTGTTGTCCTTATGAGTCGTTGTAGCTGTTACAATACCTATATTTTTATATTTTTACAGTCAATTGCTTTTCTTTCAATCAATCATACGATAGAATAAATTATGATTCATACCTTTTTAAAAAATGTGTTTTTAAAGTAGTATCTTTTAAAAAAAAAACTTTTTCCCCGTTATCTTCTTTGTGTCCTGGTTTTGAAGAATAGGGTCTACGTACATGAAACAATTTTAATTGATTTTTTTAAAACTGCGTAAGAGCTTTTCAAAACGTCAAATAGGCAGGCAGCAACAGACAATGATTACTGATCATACATTCATGTTTATTCAATATTTCTTTTATACAATAATTAACCATGTTATTTTTCAGGCCGGACGCGTTCGTGCATCCGTCATCATCATGAATCTTTAATGAAAAATTTTGTGAAATAATTTAGGGTCTGCCTGCAATTAGACTTAAAGAGCCAATAATAAGCAAGGGAGACACACGGTTATAAGTTTATTTGGACGTACTACAGCTTTTATAAGACAGGAAACATGTAAGTTGAATCTTTCTTTTTCCTCTGCTAGTGATTTTCATATACTATTCCTTGATTTACTCTATTTTTCTTTTTAAAGTAGAAATACTGACAAACTTTCCGACTTACTTTTCATGATAAAAAAAGATATTATAAACACCATTTTATCTTTTAAATAGTTTTTCTAAAACATCGCCATATGAATTTTGTTACAAAGGCTACATCAGCCTGAAGTAAATATATTATTTTGACTCATGTCATTCGCTACCATTACTTTTGTAATTTGCACATCAATGTGTCTTTTTTCATTCATTTACAACCAGATTTAAGGTTTTAAACTTTTTATTTTAACTTGAACAATTTGGGAAGATTTTGGTAGTGTACAAAAAGATCATTTTTTTTTCTCGTATTTTTGTGTAGAAAGACTGTTTTCGTCTGCTTCTGTAATGCTAGTGATGACTGGTTTGTTCAGTCAAATGAATGAAGGAAAGAATAACTGTTGGTTCACTGAACGATATATTTTTTCCTCTCACAACATTGTATATTTAATCATGTTTTATGCATCACATTTTAAAAAATATTTAAAGTTTAAAGGCAATTTCTTTTTCGCGCGAGAACAAAAGAATAGTTGGCTAAATACAATTTTCTGTCTTCCTGATTGTGTTCGAAATGCGACCAAGACAAAAGAAGAAGAAAAAGGTCGGCATGGCCTAGAAATAAACTTTTTTTTCTGAATTTCTTTTTTTCTTTTCCTCATCAAATATTTTTGTCATGGTATTAATTCCTCCTTAATGATGATTTTTAGATACCTTATCGATTGTGTAATGTGTAACTTACTCACCACATTTTAATAGGGTTTGTATAGGCCTATTTGGGAGGGACAAGCAGTTGGACTACCTGATAGGCAAAATGATGGGTTAAGTTTGAAGAATTATTCAAATTATGTAAGCCTTTGCATATCATAGGCTAAATTAAGGATCACGATTTAGGTCTTATTGTTAACTAAGGTTATTCTCAAGTGTATACATACACAAATATAGACAACTAAGATAGTTGCAGGAGGTGAGTAAGGAGGTGTTTTAAAAAGTTTTCCGAAAAAAAAAGATTTGAATAGAAAGAGGTGACACTTGAGAATAACCTTAGTTAACAATAAGACCTAAATCGTGATCCTTAAATTAGCCTATGATAAAAATACCGGAATGTTGACACTTGAAATTTCAATTTCTAGAGATTTTATCGATGCTATAGAATTTTTTATCGATATCTCGCCGAGGTCTTTCAGATCTTATCTAAGCCTAATTGCTTACAATTATTTATAAAAACTTTTTAAATGTTTACAAGCTGTACTATCGGGCATAGGTTCTTTTTCTACAGTGTTGTGGTGGCAAGTTTAAAGATTGTAAGTCTAAAAGGCACTGTGTTAGCTGCCAATAAACTTTTTAAAATAATTTGAATTTAAATTTTAATTATTTAAGTGAGTACAAAAACAAATTCCTGGGCAGATGAGTTACGTAAAGAAACAAAATCTGTCACTTGATATACTCAATGACGGTCAATTTTTTTTTAGATTGAGTAAATATTGTAAGTGAAACCAATAAAATTGTAGCATAGATGTGGCAACTCTTCCTTTCACTTCTTTTAACTAAAAATGAATATTATAACTTGCGTTTTCAAAGAGAGGTCGTTGCTAAAAAAATTTTTTTTAAATCAATATAATCATATAGCAAAGACCCTCTAAACCACTCGTCCGCATAGAAATTGCATAAAAGAATAGAATAGAATAGTTAAAAAAGAAAACAGGAAAATTTGTGATAAGGAGCGGGACAGCTTCATATTATTGAAAAAAAAAAGCGTTATAACGCTACTCTGGAATAAATCCATTGCAAGTCTAACACATAATTTTAAGGTGGGGCGAAACAGTAGTGTTTATAAAAATTTATTAAAATTGGGGGGGGGGGGGGGAAGCAATGGTGAATGACTAATAAAAAGTAGATGCTTTGAGTCGTCAAAATTTAGGCCATCGTTCCCTGTCTTGAGCAAGCTTTTATCCTTCTCCACACAGTGTTTTCAGATTTCACGTGGCTTAACCCTGTCTTACAAAAAATGAGTGCTTGACTGTACTCAGCCTGGTGGTAGGATTAGAGGTTTGGCATTTTTTTTTATTCTCAAGTTTGATCGAGATAAGTCCTGGTACTTGATCCATCACTCTATTTGTCTTGTGTGTCAGTAGTTTGTAGCTTCCTTTGACTTTCAGTTTAGGCTCAACGGATCTTTTCCCCTTTGATTCTTTTGTTGATATCAGTATTCATTTATTTAAATTATTATTAAATCTTATTCCTAGTTTTGATGCAAACACTTTTTGCCTCCCGGTTCTGCATCTGCATGCAATAAGCATGTTTGAATGCTAAAGCTCATTTCCACTTTTGATGTACGATATAATTACGTGCTTGCGTTATGGTTTATAGATGTAGTTTATAATTACCAAGTCAAAGCATACGCAAGTCTGTTCCTTTAGTGGCTAGATATGAGCCAATCTAATTCCTTACATGTTCAACTTGTTGCTGGATATGACATTACTAATGACCTTAAACATAGCGGGATAGAATATTTTAATTTAAAAAAACCTCTGCTTGAAAGAGCAAAAAAGAGCATCTTTCCTCAAGTTCACACCTGTCGCCGTGTAACGCTTTAACTAGTTTATTTATACCTTTGAGTAATCACCTTTCTTTTTTCACTTCTTATTTAGTCAAAACATTGTATTTATCATTGGCTGACCTGTTCATCACACATGTCATCTCAACAGTTAAGGGAAACTCATTATTAAATTAACAATTAAGTAAATAACTTTTGTTCATGAACCATGGTTCATACAGCCTGTATTCGGCAGGTTTAACGACCTTTTCAGTCAGTATTTTGTATTTTCCTTCCTGGAATAGAATTTATTTCATTGTGGCTGCCGTTTATTTTTCTCTTTTTTTCTCTTTGAAATGTCACCTTCACAAATGGCTTTGGGCTATTCAGTTATAGGTCTGGCCGAACACTGCTTGTAAAAAGGTGTTCTGTTAAATCGATTAAAGAACATATATGGCCCCAATTCTTGCCGTTATTTAGACGAAATGTTTATTGATTTTGGATTTGAGAACAGCAACGTGAATTTCGACGGTTATATAGATCTACAAGTTTACTAACATCGGCATTCGATCTCCCAGCGATCTCTCCAACAATCTTACAATCATCATTTTATACCCCCCGCCCACAGCTTCCCGAAAATGTAAGTAAACAATACACATGTTAATCAAGTCAATATTACACAAACAGCCCATGCCAGTAAAAACTAGAATTATTGTCTAACGTAATTAAGGTTAGCAGAAAATATTAATCTATAAAGTACTCCCATTTATCCCCTCCCTCATTAGTAAACATCTGGTCCTGGGATACAATCTAACAACTTTCTCTAAATAATTCTAGGCTCTGTTGCTATACGGATAACCGTAAGGATTGCCATTAATAACATCTTTCATATTAATTTGACAATGGTACTTCAAATTGTGGTACATTATTTATTTCCCTATTACGTTTCACTTCAGTTTGCAACATTTTCATCATAAAGATAACTATGTCAAAAGTTGCCAATATTCGACACCGAAATGACAAAAGCTTTGTCGCGAATATATTATTACCATGGAAATTGTTCACATACCTAAAAGTTAAACACGAAAAATCAACGCTCGTTTTCGATGTTTCCTAGACTCCTTCTAGGGTGGAACAGTAGTTCATCAGGTAGGGAGGTTGGCTAGCCAGTCCGAACCAAGTCAATTTTTCATTGCTCCCCTGTGTCTACCCAGCACTAAATGGGTAGCTAGGTCTCTTAAGATCCGGCAAAAGTAAAGGCGGTGAGGAAAGCAATGGCAAACTACCTCATAATGCTGTATGCTAAGAACAATCAAGACCCTACTCCTGGTTCCCCCGATGCTTGGACTAAGCGTGGAACCCACTAAAGACTCCTTCTAGTTGTTTGTCCATACATCCCGTACGCAGTAAATATTGGTCTCAGGCTTTATGCTTTTGTCATGGCAGAGCGCAAATGGTTAATTGAACTAGAACACCACAGAAATATTCCAGCAGACGTGAGAGCGGGTTCATTAGCCAGTGTGCCATTGCTCCAAGGTCCCCCCCATCTGATATCCAAATACAAATTACAATTATCCAGAGAGAAAAAGTTAACAATTGTGCATTAGTCTTATCAAGGATCTTTGAGAGTAAAAATCGTTTTTTTTTTTCCCATCTCAACAGAGAACGGAAATGAATTACGACCCTTAATTGTAAAAGGGGTCATCATTAAATTTTTACAAGAGACGATAAGCGAAGTGGGAAGGTCTGAAACACCATTTAGAATCCTAGATACTATAAAAAATTGAGAGAATGAAGATGAAATGAAAGCACATAAAAGTACCAATTGTTAAACGCAATACGATTCCAATATCTCCATGCGAACATTATACATTCCAATATCTCCATGCGAACATTATACAAAGTCACCGATTTTCAAAGTAAAAGCAATCTCCCCGGAAATGTACATTATCTAACAAACAATATTATATAAAAAAAAAAGAACTCTGGCTCAATTACAAAAACTTACGCCTTACTTTTTTTTCTATTCAAATGAGGTGCTTGGGAAATGCTTGTCACAACAAAGCAAAAGATAAAGTAGAAAAAAAGAAAGAAACATCTCGAAATTTTTCGATTACCACAGAAAATATTCCGTTTAGATTCAAAAAGTTTCAAGGAAAAAAAATTAAGTTTCTTAACATTCTTGTTCCACTTGCAAACACTAACAAATGATCATCTGAAAATCATAAATGGTATTAAACGAAAATAATGTTGTTTCCTAATATAGATAGTTTCAAATCATTAAACAAATAAATGCTACTCTTGTAGCATGTACTTACAAACTACACGTCGTATAAGGCAGTCACAAACGGCTTTGTGCTAGTCTGTTATAGATCTAGCTGAACACTGCCACTGACAAGGAGTTCTTTCAAAAAATGCTAAGGAAAACACTCAAAGTCTTGCCGAAAATTGAACGAAAAGTCTCTTTTTTTTTTATGAAAACCATTTAGAGCAACAACGTAAATCTACATTTTTATTAATACCTCTCAGCGATTTCTTGAACAATCTGGTGACCATTCTTTGATCCCCACCGCTTACAACTTCCAGAATGTTAATACTAATTAAGCAAAACATAAGCTTATTAGTTCAATATTATACAAACAACCCATATCAGTGAAAAGAATAGAGGTTACCGTATCAATCAAACACTCTCATTTATCCCTTCCCTTATATGTTACTGTCCCGTATGGCTTTGTGCTATTTAATTATAGATCTAGTTGAATACTGTCGGTGACAATGACTTCTTTTTAAATAGCTAAAGAACAGAAATGACTCCAAGTCTTGCCGAAAATTGAACGAAAATATTCTTAATTTGAATAAAGAGCAATTTCAGAGCAGCGGTTTAACTTTCATAATTATTTAGATCTACAAGCTCGCTAACATCAATGGTGTTTATCTGTCAGCGATCTCTGCTCCCTCAACAATCTCACAGCGCTCTCTTTTTTTTTTTTGGCCCATCGCCCATAGCCTCTAGAAAATACCAGTTATGCAGTACATTGGTCAATTAGTCATTGTAACAGAAACAACTCATTCTAGAATAAAGTTGAAGTTACCATATTTGGTTAGCTATAATTAATACTGACCAGTCAAGTACTCTCATTTATTCCCTCCTTTTCAGATGAACATGACACACTTATCATGTCGCTAGGATACGATCTAGCAACTTACTGTAAACAATGTTCTCACATCTTCGAGAACCCTGTGAAAATTCCTAGATCTAAAAAGCAAAACAAAACTAAAACAATAGTAGTACTGTTAAAATTAAATAAGTCTGACCTAGACCTACTCAAAATCTGACCAAATACCACAAGCAAACAAGACCAAATCAAAATATCAGCCGTTCGGGGTCTTGATTTATGCTCAATTCACAATAATCAATTGTCACAATAACCATCTCCAGAAGTTTCTCGTGGCATCCCAAGCTTATCTGGTCTCTAGATTGCAATCTAACATTTTCCTTTAATAAATTTTTTTTTCCACTTTCGAAACCCTCTAGAAATTTCAATATCCAAAACGTTAAGCAAAACTAGCACTGTTAACAAAACTGACTTACCCAAGGCCTACTTTGACTGAACATTACAAACAGACAAGGCTAGATGAAAATATCCGTTCGGAGTCTAGATCTAGATTCAATTTACAATAATCAGTTATGTCGTAAATTCCGAGAATAGGGTCGCATGCTACTGTTGCAACACGTGGCTGTCTACTGCGATTTGAGTCCCTCATTTCAATCTTATTTTGACGTCTGACGGCGAAAATATTGAATCAAATGAAGAGCGCTTGGCCTATTCCACGCTACCATTGTTTTCCCCTAAGGATTTTGAATGCCTTAAAATAGCAACCTCTTTAGTTAACAACGATTTTGTTACAGGAATAAAGGTCTTGGCAAGTAAAACAAAGATGCATCTCGTTTTTTTCCCGCTCTTTTTTTATAAAGATAAAACAATTTTTTTTTTAAATTGTAGCACACAGGTTTGGGTTGGTGGTGAGGAGGGATCTTCTTCCTTAAAAGTGATTAGGCAAAACCTTGATTTTGATTTTGAGATTGTAATGAGGATTTCATTTTAAGACGCTTTATTAACTTTTTTTTTCCCATTACCTGCTGTGATGACAAAGTTAAAGGAATTTAATTCGACTCAAATCAGTGTCATTCACTGCCCTACTAAATATGTATGCTCTATACGCTCTTTTGTGAATCTTTTCCACGCTTTTTACTTGTTTTTTTTTTCAACCTGTTTAATTAATTCAATTCTAGGAAATCCCCATACATGCTTCAAGAAAGCAAGCAAAATATAATTCAATTTTTTTGGGGAAAAATTAAAATATTCAAGACATGCTTGCTAAATCAGCATGCGTTGAAGATATATTCCATAGCCTTACTATTAATATAATGCTGATGATATAACACAAAAAGTAGATTATCATACAGCACACAATTATGAGACATGCTTTAAAAGGGATCTGCACAATAGAAGATGAAATGAAAGAAGAATCCAATACAGAATTGAACAAAACATATTTGAAATGGTGAGCATTTATCATGCGTATCGTAAAATCTTATCACAATCTTATGCATTCATTAGAAGAAATTAGCAATTTGGCGTTGTCCTATCTGTCCATATCTTGTTTTGTACTTATATCTTTGGTAAACTTTGATCCTGCCACTATCTACTCAAATTTAGAAACAAAATCTTTTCATTTTTATCCTCTGTGTCAGGCATAATAAAATAGTGGCGTCAATTTCATGAAAAACACTCAAGCAAAAAAGAAGGAACAAGTTTTATTACGTAACGTTTTATACATTTGTAAGATCTTGCCATCCTTTTTTTCATTGATCTTTCCAGGACCATTGATGATTTAACACTTGATGTAAAAGCTGGTTACGTGGAGTTGAAAAATGGTACAGCTAATACTGAGGTATACAGACCCAACTCTAATACTCCAAACACTGTCCCAAAGGCTGTCGACAATGAGCTTACGAAATTGGTTCCTGCGACGAGTGAGGATTCTTCACAAACAACCAATGGCAGCGCATTTAAAATTAAGGAAATTCCAACAAAAAGTAAAATGATACTCATTAATTTGAGTTTTGCCTACTTCATGTCGGGGTGTGGTTCTTCCGTCCCAGGGCCTTTCTATCCCAGAGAGGTAACCCTTAATAATTTAGGCAGAATGTGACTGAGTATACTACATTCATACCATATGCGATTGCATAATATATGCTACAGTTAATAATATATATAGTGTTTAAGTTTAACTTAATGCAGTAATTTTATGTTGGTGTAAACTTAAGCACTAATAAATCCATGTTTGAATGTTTGTCTGCGTGAGTTTTTTCTTTTTCTTTTTTTTTTTTTTTTTTGTGAAATATACCTAGAAAATACTTTCCGTTATTCCAATAAATTAATTATGTCTCGACAATATCTGGCTTAAAAAAAACAGATCATAATGAAAATATAGTGCATAAACGTGTTCAGCAATATAATGGGG
>BLXT01000468.1:749686-762852 GCA_019648995.1 Plakobranchus ocellatus | reverse complement strand
TTAGAGTCAATAAGCAATCATAAAGGACGAATCAATCCGTGCAATAATAAATCTAATTTGTATAGCTGTTAATTTTCTATTTAATCTGAATTTTTTTTTATATAGATCTAATAGAAACCTCTCAGTAGCCTTGACCGGGCAACAGTTAGTAGTGGCTAGCGTCACTATTCAAGTTCGGAAAAAACCTTAAAAATAGTATTGTGCAACAAGGCAATTAGAAAGCTTATAGAAAATAATTGTGTAAATTAAACTGCTTTTCTGAAATTGTTCTTGATTCAAATCAATAATTTTTTCTTATAATTTTGGGCAAGACTTGTAGTATTTTCCATTTTTTAGTCTGATTAAGAGAACTTTTCGTCAGTGGTGCAGTGTTCAACTATATCTATAATAATCAGCACAAAGCCATTCGTGGCATATCTTCAAAATTTCTCTTAAGTATCTCTGAATAATAACCAAAAAACAAAACAAAGCAATACAAATAAAGTATTGCTTCTATACTGCTGTCCATAGGTTGCCTGTCAAACGAAAGAAAGGCCCAAGAGATGCCGAGGCTAGAGCGAAAATTCACCCATTTGTTAAAAATATCATATCACAAACCATTGAACGGTGTATGCACTACCTTTTACATACCTCCGCTTTCATTCTTTCATTCTAAGATGGCGGGTAACTGGATCTTTTGAAAAGCGAACAAGTTTGTGTTCTAAACATCCTGAACTGAAACTCTGCCGCCTTAAATCACGATAGAAGTTAAAAAGTAAGTAAGCTTAGCGAAGAGAGACCGTGAGGTAATCCGGGGACATACCCAAAGACTCCTAGATTCTAGAATCTAGATATAGACGTCTAGAATCTAGATATCTAGAATCTACTAGAATCTAGAGCGTAGATCTGAAGGGTCTCAGTGTTCCGGTCCCTAGATCTAGCTATCATACTATCAAGCAATCTTTATCCATTTGGACTGTTTTATAACACAGGCGAGTGAAACCGGATACAAGGCAAAAGTCTTTCAAGGCTTGGCCTGTCAAAACAAAAATGTTTACCAGTTCTTTGTGCAGGAAGAGAAATTGCTTTAGGGTTTCTGATTTTAAATTAAAAGCTGTATCAATACTGCATTCTTGGAAACGGATAAGCTGTACGGAAAGCCGTATGGCGAATTCACCGTACGGTACATACGACACCGCACCATGGAAAGCGGCCTTAAGTCAACTGTTGACAACTTTGTACAGATTTCCGAATGAGCACTAGATCTAGGCCTAAAGAAAAGCAAATTTATTTGTGATTGATAATTGTAGACAAAGTTTAAAGTTATTAACAGTGGGCTAAAACTGCCTTCATTCTTTTCGTCGGTCCATCTGATAATTATACGGGGTTGGCTAGATCTAGATCTTGAGGTACCAGAAGTTATATTTTTGAGACTAGTTTTTGAACCCTCATCATGTTTCGCTTTGGGCGCGAACTGGAATTGGAATCTGATACAAAGAGAAAAAATAAGAAAGAGAGAGGGAGAAGGAAGGAGAGATTGATTATTGGTGATTAAGCGGTGATCTCAGAAAGGAAGGAGAGAAGAAGAAGAAGGAAAAATAGAGAACTAGAGAGAGAAAGAGAATAGGTTTTGAAACTTAAGGAACAATACATGGTGTATGGTATTGGTTTACAAATAAGTTTTTCAAACATTATAAGCGGTACAGAAAACTACCATGGAAAGCCCTTTTTTAGACTAAAATTGCCTTCATTAAATTGTTGTCATGATTAAAATTGAAAACAGATGGGAAAGAGGTTGTGGGTCAAAAGCAGATCTAGTGTAAATAGTTCTTCTCTCAATCACACAATCTCTCCATAACTTTTCACACTTGATCCCTTCATTTTGTCTGTATCTGACAAAGGCAGCTATCTAATTCTAAGCTAGATCTAGAAGTCGTTCAGCCTGTCCCTTCAGTATCCCAGGAAAGTCGACTTCTTTGCCACTGGTAATTCAAAATTTTTAGATGGTCTTGAGATCCAGATTTATGTGCTCTCTACATTTAGATATAGATCTAGGTCTAATAATTTATGGGCCATAAGATTAAGATGTAGATTAGATCTTGATTTTAAATTTATAGGTCTGTTATATAAAGGAATATTTCCAAGTCGAGAAATGGCATTTAAGATTAATACAATCCCTCTTGTAATTTAGCCTTGCTTTCATGTGGACTCAGATCAACAATACAATGTGCCTTACATTTTTCAAAGTTACAAGAATTGAGCGTTGTTTCCTGTGCTAGGCTCAAAATTCTTGACTCTAGGCCTTTAGAGATTAAAATAAGGTACGTTCATCTTTTGGCCCACAGTAATGTAAGAGTAGAAGTTAATTATTGCAATACACCTATGTCTATGCCTTGAATGCTTAGCACCAAGAAAAAACCACATTGAGTATGGCCAGGTTCAAAGGATTCCTCATCTTCTGATTCTATTTCATGCAACTTTCCTTTTCTTCACACTATGACAGATTCCACAAACATGATTTGAGATTGTCCTAAAATCTTTAAGATTCTACCGACCTAGAGATCCTTTCTCCTAAAGTTATAACAAAAAGAATAAAGCCATACCATCAATAAAGATAAGTTTCAGCCACTGCAAGTTTAACCAGAAAAAAATCCTTCCCTAAATTCTCTCGTCTATTTGCTTTCAGTTTCATAGAGCTCATAGTATTATAGAAAGTAATAATGTGGTCAATAAAGCAATTTGAAAAGAATGGTGGATTGAAAAAATACACATGGGAAAAGTGTATGTCGCCTATTCCTAATGCATGCACTTTCTGTGTATTTGCCATTCTGACAACCTCAATAACCATAAATAAAGTTTCCAGAAAGACAATAAAAATTCAACCAAAACACGAGAATCCTGTGATTTTGAATTTTGTANNNATAGCTCGGAAAGTGTCCAAATGCTAATGCAGTAAATGATTTTTCGATCTCCAAAATTAAAGATCTAAAGAACTTTCCAGGTCGGAGACGGTGGTCTATCAGGTGACACACAGCAAGCAATCGAAGGCTAAATCTATTTTTCGCGTGCAAGTGCTTGTTCACTGAACGATTTTGACATATTTTGTTTTGCATACACACACACACACACACACAAAAGTCCCAAACTTTGGCTCCGCGAAGCGGAATTGAAACTGAAAGTGAAATTCCAGATTTAGTTCTCTGAAAGTGTAAAATAAAGTCCTGAAATTTAAAAGTTCCAATTTTTCAAAACTGTATTTCCACACTTTTATGTACAAAATCTGAGATATCACCAGGAATGCTTTTAAAGGTGTCTTAAAACTTAAAAAAACCCAGTGTGCTCAGCATGAAAGTCTCTATAAGAAGGGCTCTTTTCCCATGCAGACACACAGAATGGTGCTGATTATAAGCCACCATTAGACTTTTTTTTACTAGTTGTGCTGATCAAGTAGTTTTTCTAGCCTCACTCAGTCCTACCCAGGGTAAGAAAAAAAAAAAACTCACTGAAAAACCCACATACCTGTCTTAAAAGTATCTGGGTGAGCGATACCTGAGTTTCACTTTTCGGACAGTTATTAAGTGGGGATATTCGCATCTGTAGAAATCATTTTTTTTTTGTCTCATCAGTTATATTTTCAAGTGAAATTTTGTGTTGAATAACCAGTGCACTACTGCAATTTTTCAATTTCTTGCAATATTCAGGCATGGGAATTGTCTGCAAAAATCTGGGTTCCACTTGGAAAGTAAAAAAAAATTCTGCGCAGAAATTATGACCGGTCCTTGGAAAAAAATATAATGTATGTGAAGTGAAAAGTCTTTTTTTCCGTGAGCGAAAAATATGTTTTTAAACATTTTATGCAACAGTCAATTCTGCTGCTAATTGCCAGGAGAGGCCTCCAAAATGCTTTAAAATGTGAAGAATTGATTTCAGCCCAGTGTGCTGCACCCACCAGGGCTTAGGTGGCACCTGAACCCCTTCCTGGTTTCATTGTTTTTTCACATAAACAATTCCCATGCCTGAATATTCTGCAGCCTTTTTTTTTTTTTTTCATAAAACTCACAACTGACAGACAATCACTTAATTGCATCTTCCAGAATTCTCCTTATAGGCATCAAACGCTTTTAAAAATTATTTCAAACCTATCCCAAAAATTACGCCAGAAGGGGATCTTATAACTTTTTTGTCTGTCCTGTTTTTGAAAAAGTGTTTTAAAGGTGTATTCCAAAATTTGGTGAAGTCCATCTGTTTTTTTTTTTTTCAAGATTGGTCCCATTTGTGGCTGTCATTAAGATAATTTTAAGAATAACTAATTAAATGTTAATGACAAAAGTATATGAAAGTACCAACACATTTCAAAACTACTCAGTTTTGCAACACTTGTCTTCTAGCTATCTCAGTATTTGTTTAATTTTTTATTTGTATTGCACAAATGAAAATGAAGCAGAAGATAAAAAATGATACAAGGTAGATAGCTTTTTTTTTTTCATTTTTATTTGAATTTAATTGCTGGCCATCTTGAAATATTGCAGTTTTTAAAACTTAAAAATGACAGTTACATAGGGTTTTGAAATTCAAATAGAAACAATTTTTTCCTTTGCTCATTCAGACATGTCAAAACGAGAGCTTTGTGAACCAGGGCATGCTCCTAAACCAAAGAAGCTGAAGACGACAGTAACATCTGTAGATTCTGACTCAAGCGACAATGAAACTAGGGAATCTACACAATGTGATTCTATGGTGGAGGTATTTGTTATCTAGATCATATAGGCTTTTTCTTTAAACATTCATTTACAGTGTTTTTGAATAGTAGCTTAAACTGCATATCTTTGAGCATCTTTTTACTTTACTGTGAGTTGCGATAAGTAAAGTTTATAAATTAAAAGGCAATCGATCACACAATTTCACATTTTCATCTTCCATGTTTTCTAAACTTACTTTATTAAGGGCCAGTTCAAAGAATAGATCAGTTTTTCACTTTCTTTTATTTTGACATTTTGTTAAAGTTATTAAATTAATTTGAGTATTTATAATAAAGTGAAGTCATAGAGAAAAACGCTCCCTTCAAAGATAGAAAAGAGCATAAGAAATACATAACAAGGAAATGCTTGTACTAGATTTAATGGAAGAAAGGTGCAAATCAAGAATGAAGAAGCCAAATACAAGTCCTAACCAAAAGGTAAAATACAATGCAACAAAAGAAGAAAGGATTAGTCAACATCAGGAAAACGAGCAAAAGCTAAATAAAGACAGTAAATTTATATGTTAAAATTAATGATGCCTGTGGTGAAAAACTCAAGTGCAATAACCCAGGCTGCATCAGATCAAAACATGGACTAACGTCATTGGAAAGGAAGGACATGCTATGTGGTCAGAATAAAGATCTTTTCAAAGATGACAGGTATGAAAAAAACTGAATTAAAGAAAAGCCTGAAGGGCTCATCTGTCCTTAAAGAAGAGGTAGAGGCAGCAATATAGAGAATGAGGAATTGATAAGCCACAGGAGCACATAATTGATATACCAATTGAAATAATTACAGCATTAAAATATCCAAGGATTGTGTCTGACAGCAAACTTCCTCATGAATAGTACAATTCCAAAAGATCTTTGCAAATCTGTTTTTATAGTATTGCCTAATATATCAGGAGCAACAGAATGTGAATTTCGTAGAACAATCAATTTAAGAAGCCATTTTACGGAAATATATGTAGCAGTCTGACAAAGTGAGTCTGTTTGTGGTTTTGCATGATTGACTTTAAATGGAAACCATTGTCCAGAGGGATGAAAACTATTCACCTCTCTTTGTAATAAACTTTCTATAGACGTGCAAAAGGCTCTCAGTAAATATATATTGAGAATATTTACTTCTTTACTTTAATATTTTGAGTCAATCTCAGTATGTAGACCCACAACTCAACTCATTTTGTCAAACCGTTCACAAATAGGCATACTGTTACATTTTTTTATTTACAAAAATATGCTGTGACATGTTTTGATGCATTGAATGTGCAGGAGTCTAAGATGAGAAATAATTGAAAAAGTTTGGCTGTATGCCTGACAAAGAGACTAGAACCCTGCCTGACTAAGAGACCTATAACAATTTTCACCCTTTCAATGCTTATGGAAAGGTGTTTAGAAATGCCTCCATCTCTGCTTAATTGATTATTCTAAGGCCTTTGCCAAAGTAAAGCATGAAGATCTGTTTCATGTGCTAGAAATATAAGACATTGATGGGAAATATCTGAGACTAATTAGAAATCTATACTGAGGTCAAAGTGCATCTGAAGGAATGAAGGAGAACACAGTGATTTCAAACCCATCAAAAGAGATGTGAGGCAGGGTGTGAAATGTCTCCTTTTTAACCTATACTGTGGAATAATCTTAAGAAACCTTGGTGATATTTCAGACAAGGCACCTAAAGAAGACAAATTTTTTTTATAACCTCAGCAAACATAAACAAAAGTTTTCTGCAGTCGTTAGGTAAAAAAATGATCCAGTGTTTTTATCTTTCTGTAGCTTTGTGTACATATTGAGCTAAAAGTTTAAAATGCTAAAAGTAAATGTTTCATCAATGACATTGGCAATCAAATCTATTCTCAGTCAACATTATAAGGTTTTTGTTGCTACCATTACATATTGTCGTGAAGATAAAACTTTCAATGAAAGTTATCCTCTCTCTCCCTCTTCTGGGTTTGCTGTCAGTCTTTCCAGTGGTTGCTTAATGTTCGAAAATCTTTGTCTGCGAATGTATCCTAGAAATTCTATTTGCCCGTCTAATGGTGTTAATCAATAATCACTAGAGCTAAGCTGTGGTACAGACTCTTTGGGCTCTCTGATCAGTTCTGCCTTTAAAATCATCTGCATACCAGTACCTGAGATGATTAAGATTTTCTGCTTTTACTTTGAAGCCAAAATTGTCCTCGAGATTCCTCAAGAATGTTTCACTAAATGAATTACACATCCCTGCCTCACATCTCTTCAAGATGGATTCAAAATTATCTTTCTTCAATTCTTAAAGATGCAGTTTGATACCAGTATAGAATTCTAATTACTCTCAGATCTTTACTATTAATAACTAATTTTTCTAGCATATGAAATCTTGTTTTATTTTGTCTAATGCTTTAGAATATCAGTGAAGTAAAGATTTTTTTTTTTTATTTCTAAACATCTTTCTATAAGCATTGACAAAATGAATATTGTATTTCTATACTTTTATTGGCATTCCTGGTCTTAGATTCTTGAGCATTCAATGGATCAAAACACAAAACAGATTATTGTAAAATAGCTCAAGGATTTGATTTCTATATAATATATTATACTAAGTTCACATTCTTTTGCCAACTGTGTTTTAGGCAGAACTATATAAACAGCTTTATTAAGATCTTCTGATATTGTACTACTGTCATATATATTGTATTATGGAGTTTTGTTTTCAGATCTATTTTTAAGTTATCTAATACCTAATTGTTTCAAATAGAACTTTTGTGTTTCTTTGCATTTACCAATTTTCATTTTCTTTAATGCTGCCTTTTTCTCTTCTTTTTTAAAAGCATAGTTGGACTTACCAGTTTTTTTTTCTTCTTTCAGGTTTTTCTTTCCTATTATCTTGGACAGATCTGTGTTCTGATCATCTGCTAAGTCCCTCTGTCTTTTCCATTAACACTGCTCCATCTTTTGACTTGATGCAGCGAGGGCTAGTGCATAAGATTTTCTTACCACTCACACTACATGTATAAGTTTTAGCATGCATGAATTTACAGTCTATGTCTAGCTTTTGCTCTACTGCCTGACATTGTTGATGATTTATCTTGATTTTTTGCTTCAGGTCTTTGTAGTTGGCTTCTTGATTTTTTGATTTGCACCTTCTTTCATCAAATCTAGAATTTATTTGTATCCTTAATTGGGAATTCTTTTTCTTCACTACTTCATTGCCTATTTCAATTCTAGTTCTACCTCCAAAATGTTGTTTATAGTCTCATTTTTATTTTAAGTAATTTTGTCTCTTAGCTTCTCATCAAGTTTTATTAGGTCCATTTGAAATTTAGGATTTTGAAGTCCTTAAATTTTATTTCAAAAGTAAAAGTACACATGATTGGAATGTGGTCTGAATTACATTTGTCCCTGGCTGTGGTTTTGATGTTTTTATGGCATTTCGTAACATTACTAAGTTATTTATTGAAAATGCCATCATAATCTCTTAATTTTATCCATATTCTTACATCCTTGATAACCTCAATCAAAATTATGCACAATATAAATGAGCCAGTAAGGTAAATATGAAATGAACAATACTATAGTTAAAAAGTCATTTGAAATGAAACATGTATGGTACAAATGGGCATGGGCGTATTGATGATTTGAATGACAGTTGGAAAGCTTTCCAGATAAGGATAATTTTAAGTTGATATTATTTTTCGCAAGCCTGATCCTTTTCAATTGATATTTTCATCGTAGTTGTGCATAAGAGTATTTAGTTTATTTTTTGAAACGGTTTGTAATTTTTAAAGTTTTCATACTTTAACTAGGCACAGAAACAATTACATATTTATTTTTATCACCAGGTTAAGCCATATTATATAATGGAAATTTCAACTTTGACTTAATGCTTATGGCTGCAAAATATTTCAGTCTGCCCAGTATGTTTGGCCTATATCTGATGATTAAGTCTCTGACTTTACTTGGATCACCATATGGTAGCATTGAATATTTGTTCTGACACCTAATTTCATTTTTTTTTCTTTGTTTTGTTTTGTAGAGCTCAATGGTTGAGGCTACCCTGCTGTCTGAAAAGGTTTGTATATTGAAGGAGTTCGTGAGTGAATACAAGTGAAATTTAAATATGGATTTTGAGCTGTCATGTAATTTTTTTAAATTGGCGTTTTAAGAACATAATTAAATAGTATTATTAATAATATTTGTAGAAGAAGTAGTAATAGTCTGCCGCAGCCAATTGAGCATTATCGTTTCATCTAACTGTCACAGAACTTTTGCCACAATCTTGAAAAAATTGTTTTGCGCTCTGCTGTTTCAAAATGACAGGCCTGTTAGCCTCTTTGACATGTAGGTATTGACCAGTGAAACTGGAACACTTTATGCAAACCCACAGTATTTGACCATGTTTAGAATGTACGCGAAACTGCCTTTCAGATAGTAGAGACGGTCAACTTTCAGCCCCAAGCAGCCAAAAGAAAGACATTATCAAAGATTCACTGTGAAACAGCAGCACTTTTCATGCTCACGTGAAGACTGGAGGGTTTGGTAATGTTAATCTCATAGCTTCCTGGAGAGCTGATTGGAAAATTTATGAAAATAATTCAAACATGTTAAATTATTAAGGTTATCAGACATATTAACTTTTGTAGGTCTATATATCAACCTCTGCAATCTTTTATCCTTTCATTTTTCTCAGCCTTGCACTCGTCTCTCAATGGTTTCAAGCCCGGCTGTTTTTCAAATACAATTATAATAATGAGCAAATATTTTTATCATTGAAAATGTCCCCATGACATGCACTAATAGGTTTTAATAAGCATCAGTATGAAAAATCGAGAATTTAATGTTCTAACATCTAATTGCGCCCCTGCAACACATAGACACACATACACAAACAGATAATGAAAAAATTCAATTTATTTATCAATGACAAAACCGACATGGCATCCTTTGCATTCATAATGTTCATCTTCATCACCATCAATCATTATATCAGCAAGTGACTATTCAATGCTACTTTTTTTTTCATATCATCCGCATAATAATTATTATCTCAACAGCAAGATTTGTGTAAAATAGCTTTTTATCAAAATTAATTACTTGTACAAAAGTTTTTATTTTCATAACATTTATTTCTAATATTTAAATATTATAATAACTACTGCAACAGAAAAAAAAATAAACTTCAGCATCTATCATTTAGAACAAGGTCAAGTTAAGAAACTGTCATATATATGATTGATCTGTCACACTAGGTATTTCTTGCTCATTTTATAATTAACAAAAGCAGCAAGCCTTTTTTTCTTTTCCTAAATTTTCAATGACCCATTTTCATAATTAAGAAAATGTTTTTGTCTTTTAATGTAAAATTTAATGCAATAAGAATAGTATACCATTTA
This sequence comes from Plakobranchus ocellatus, assembly GCA_019648995.1. Taxonomy (NCBI): domain Eukaryota; kingdom Metazoa; phylum Mollusca; class Gastropoda; family Plakobranchidae; genus Plakobranchus; species Plakobranchus ocellatus. The sequence goes on along the minus strand of BLXT01000468.1, from coordinate 752,763 downwards.
GAATCATAATCGAAACCTTGGGCATATATATTCATTTACTCTTGAAAATTAGCCTCCTGAAAATGGCCCAACAAAGTTGATATGAAATTTCAAAATAGCACAACTTTGTTGAAAATGTTATCAACTTTCCAGGTATTAAAAGCTCTTTTAAGAATGTTAAAAAAAGTCTTCTTCTATGAGCTTTTTAAAGTTTTGAATTTCATCCTAAACTTTCACCAATTAAGATATCCTCTTTTACTAAAATTTTTTAGACCACTTTTCAGGAAATCTAAATATACTTTCGTTGCGGTTATGAATTTCTGACAAAAATGTAATCTTATGTAGGTTATAATAGGAGTCTGTGATTAAAAAATTGGGCATCCAACATTTCTGCTTGGATGATTCCATGGTGCTGTCATCAGGTAGACCCATTAAAACTATTTAGTCTGCAATTGCATTGAGGTTTTTTAATACCAACATCAAGGAAACAAGTATCCGCCCACTTGGTCAGATGTGGCTGACAGTTTGTGGTGAGCATTGGCCTGTTGAGGATTGCCTCTTGCATAACGGGATCATTAGTCCATCAGCATGATACTGCATCTCATTTGGCTTTGCCTAGACAATACTGCAGTTTACTTGGCTATCATGCGATACCACCTTTTAACTGGCAGCTGGCAGATAACTTTTGGCGATACTGCTCATCGAAAAATTAGTTGTTCATAGACAAAAACTTTTTTTTTTAATTTGTAAATTTGTACAGACTTTTTATGAACTAAATTTTCATAAAATATGCAAGAGTAAAATTATGTAATTTTCATTATATATGCAAGAGTAAAATTATGTAATTTTCAATGATACTACTCTTTTAATTAGCTACAGCAGAAGTGTTAGTAGGAGCAACTGCTGTAGTAATAGAAGTCTCTAGTCAGTAGTATTAGTAGCAATAAGAACAACAACAACAATAATAGTAACATATGCAATACCCTACTGTGTAGATGAGCTCTTGCATAATTATTTTTAAATGCATTGTGTCATTCCATAAATGTTTCAAAATATAGCAGATATGAGAATTGGCCATTTAAATTCTTTTTTCTGTCTTGATTCTTTAAATTGTGGTTAAAATTTTGTTTCTTTTTTTTTTTTTTAAATACAAATGTCAAACATTGCAAAGCTCTACCAGAGGCTAAAAAAAAAATTTAGATGTAAAATATTGATTCTTAATAAAGCACCAAGATTGATTGCATATGTTCCTGCTGTAAAACACCTCATTTTGTGTAAAATCGTGGTATAGAGAAATGTGTGGAATTAAATGCATCAAAGAAAACAAATGTCAGAAACATTGAATAATATGAAACACAAACTAACTTTACCAAATAATATTAATGAACCTAAGATTAAATAATCTAGAAGACTAATGCAAACTGTACCTTTATATTAAAAAATGTATGCCATAATCCTTAAGCGATGTTAGAAAATTGTTCATTTAAGAAATTATGAGACCATAAGGATAGTACCTTCTGCATTTTGTTTGCTTTTTTTCACATAGGAAGGACCCATGCCAGGTGTAATCAGGCGCATTACCCTTCACAACTTCATGTGTCATAACCATCTTGAGGTCAGGCTTGGACCTCATGTCAACTTTATAGTGGGCAGAAATGGAAGTATGTGCTCACAAAGTCTATCAACTTTTGTTTGTTCAAAGTGAAAAAAAATTTCAACTTATTTGGTGCAGTTATTTAAGCTCTCAAAATTATACATGTGGAACATCCAGACTAGTTTTGAAACTCTAATTGTGTAAGTTATTGTCCTTTAGAAATCCTGGCATCTTGCAAAAATTCCTTTCCTCTTTGCTGTCGCCACAGGTTCATTTATCAAGTTACGTTCTCACGTAAGCTAAGATTATTTGAGGTCTCCATTTTGCAACTTTGTTCTTTTGCTCTTAAAAGAAAGTAAAATAGACTTTTTTCAATTCCATGGAAAAGAAAAGATTTTCTTAGTATCTATGCCACATTTTTTTGATTGCCAAAATGGTATCTATAACTTTCAAGCTTTTTTTATTTCTTGCTCTTGTAAAAGAATTAGAATATGAACTAATTTTTCAAAATTTTAAAAATTTTACATATGGTCGAGCATATTTCACCATTTTTCTCAATACATGCTTTTTTTTCCTTTAAAATTTATCATCTGCTATAGCGTTTATCAATTAAAAAAAAAAGGCATTGGATGGAATTTTGTCCATAAACCCCATTATCTTGAAATGGTGATCATGAAGATAAAATTGCTGTGGTGGTAAGACAGTTTCTTATGATGAAAAGGATAAGGAAGTGGGGGGGAAGATTTTGAGCATGATACTTTGAATTATGATGATTTTCAAGTTGTAAAAGGTCATTGGAATGGTGCACAAATTTATCGGCTAACAAATCTTGCAAGATTTTTTTTTTCTTCTTAAACACAGCTTAGAAATATTATTGATAATTGCTTTTGGTCTATTTTATCATGAGACTACTACAGCTCATAATTTGATTGAATTTAGCCAAGTTAACAAGGTCTAAAATCTTTATTACTGCCAACAGCAGTTACTGAAACAAAAAAATCTTTAATACAATTTCATGTATGCAGTTTAGCATTTTTTTTTTGAGTGCACTGACGAGGCACTAGTAAAGTTATTTTGCTTCTGATTTTCCTGCTGAATGATCTTTCACCTAAATGTGTGATACACAGTTTTAAAAAAATGAAGTGAAGTTTAGATGGATAGGAAATGACAGAAGCTCTCAGACTGAAAAATACATATGAGTACAGAAAATCAGCATGGCTATTATTAAACTTAAATTTCCCCAGGGTGTAACAAAAACTTCCTTATCCTCAAAGTAGAAAAGAAGTAGTTTTGCTATTGCCTTTCATCACATACTTCAAAGCTAAGGCAATGGCTGAAAGTCCATACACTTCAGATATTTACTGAATAATAGATAAAAAATTTGTTAGAATCTACTAGTATGCAGTATTTGTATACTTTTTTTACTTCTATTAGAATGTACTAAAACTTAAAATAACATTGCATTGTACATTTTCCAAATTATTTCAAGTGAGATATAACTTGA
>BLXT01000468.1:718825-728845 GCA_019648995.1 Plakobranchus ocellatus | reverse complement strand
CTTCCCCCCTCCCTCTCTCTCTCTCTCTCTCTCTCTCTCCCTCCCTCTCTCTCTCTCATTGTGTTTCATGTCCTTTAATGCCTTCCTTTCCCTTTTCAGCTCTCAACCTCTTTCCTCTCGCTCACTTCGTTTCTCTCTCTTGAACACATGCCTTTATCTTCCTTTTCTCTATGTCTGTCTTCCCCTCTTGTCTCATGTCTCTTCAATTGTCTATGTCTTTCTTTTAAAGTTTCATGGTGTTTTTGCCTCTCTTATTAGCATTGGTACAGATGTTTTCTTCTTGACAGTTTCATTCTCAACTAAATCTTTTTATGACTATGCTCTCCATATATTCCTATAGTTTATTCATATAGATTTATATCCTTATTTATATTTTGTTCATAGTGCTTCACTGCAGGAGGGGATCAAGCTTTCTGCCAACCTACATTTCGATACTACTCCTCTGACAAAACAACAGTCAGGTTCCTAATGGCAGATGTCCAGGCACAGATTGAACTGCTCAAGACAGAGGAGATAAAAATTCAGGGAGAGTTGGACTCTCTTATGCAGCAGGTTTGATACGCAAGGGAGTGAGGAAGAGGAAGGATGGGGAAGGAGATGTTTTGGAGGAAAACAGTCTTAAAATAAAATTTTGTAGTCATTTGTCGCAAGCCATAAAGTGCATGCATTTTACAATGATTTTCTTACTTTGGTGAGCTTTGTGCTTCCCTATCAAACCCAGCTTCCCTCAAGTAAAAAAAAAAAAAATTTAGGTGTTTTAAGCCGTTGCAAACCAAAACTCAGAAATTTTTAAAGTAGCCAAAACTGGAGATCTGGTTTTTAAAATCTTCTTTATCATATTATTGTGTATTATGTTATACCCCATTTGGGCCTGGGCAGACCCAGTCGTCAAGTTTTTGGAAATTTCTTGATGATACTCATGTATTATGAGTTCATTGATCTGTGATTGCTCTGTGATATACCAAGTATATTTTTACACTACATTTCAAACGCACTGACAGCCATAGGTATGCTCTTACTCATATGTCAACATTTTTCAGATGAAAGAGTGAAATTCACCTATGGTTATTTCTTATTCATTCTTTATAGCCTTTTTCTCAGTTTCAACCATCTTCTTTGTCTCTACTGTTAAGACAATTAACTCCTGTTTGTTCTCTTCAATATTGTGTAACTTGTTCAGACTCATTCATGGTATTCAAAACTTTCCCTTGATATTGCTCAAGACAGTTGTTAAATTTTTAATTGGTCTGCCTCTAGCTTTTTTTTTAGATTATTATTGACACTTATAATTGATATTGTTGACCACAAATTGTTTGTTCTATTTTGGATTCACAGCTTTAGTTTTGGCCTTTTTTTTACATTTTATTTGCACACTTGTAGAAAATTTCAAAGCAAGCAGAGATTGTAACCAACGAGAAATTGGAGAAAGGCTGTCAGACTCAAATCAACAGGGCTAAAGAAGAGATCAGAGGCTTTGAGTTTGAGATCCGTGAGTTGCAAAGTGTCGAGGACCCTGAACCTATTGATGTGCATACATTGGTGAGTTCTCAAAATGTTTTGTGTTTTGACTTTAATAGTTTAAGATTTTCATTTTATTCCGATTTTCGTTCCACCTTTGACAACAATTTTTTTTTATTTCTTAAAGACTATCAGACATGCCTACTGGACTGAAAATCATGGCAATCCACATTTTTATCACAAAATTTGGTATTTTGCCATTGTGTAATTTGAAGAAAAAAAACAAACCATCAGCAACAATAGCAAACACCACCAACCACCAACACCACCCCCCCCCCCCAAAAAAAAGGACGATTTCGACATGTGTGACGCTCACCGGCTAACACTATAACAAATTTTCAAACTGAGGGTGTATGTTTATATTAGAGCCCAAACATAGCCTATCATTGATGGCTATGTTTGGTTTATCCACCTGGCAATCAAGACAGCATTTTGAAAGATGAAAGGGTCGGCGGCTCTTGCTATATGCCAGTCCCATCAGTGTAGTACTTGATTCCTTGGCTTATATATTACTGATTGGTGGTGTCTTTATAGATATCAATAAGAAAAAATTTTCAAATGATTTTTCAAAGATTGTAATTCAGGAATCAACATTCATTTTTTTTAAAACAAATATGAACATTTTTAATAAACAAAGAACATTAGTGGAAAAGAAATCTTTGTATGATTTTACAATATGTCAATACAAAAAAAAAAACATGCCAGCCAGTTTTCATGAAATTTTGCTCACAACTCTCAGAGGAGATACATTCTTTGCATAAAAAGCAGTTTTGAGAAAAACGCACATGAAAATCAGAAACACAAAAAAATATGATAAATAAATTCAGGATATTTCACCCGCCTCTTTAGGTCTGCCCTTACTCTTTTTATGATTACTATTACTCACCACATAACAAAATGCTATTGTTTGATAAGCTGCAATAGGAATTGGAACAGTTTGATTTTGCTACAACCTGACACCAAATTGGTTATCAAATTTGGGATTTTTCCCCCATGCATAAAATACCTAATTTAGAGGGATGAATATTAAACTAAAGAGTAAAATTGCTCTGGTTTTGTCAGCAGAAATGGTTGACTTTCTGAAAAGTTCAGAATCTCAAAATCAATGCGTCAAACCCACAACTCAATACCCCAGGAGTCTGTGCCACTCGCTTTCTTCCCTTCCTGTTAAAAACTCTTATGGTTAAGAACTGTTTAACAAGTGTTTGCTTTTTCTTCCCTCTTCACATTGTTATGTAAAAAAGAAATCACAATTTTTTTCCTCTCGAAGTCTCTGTAGGATTGATCTGTCTGTGATTTTTGTTGCTAAAAAGCTGAAAGCTGCTGTAGAAAAAGCACTGTTTCAACAAGTAGAACCTATCTATATTTAATTTCTAGTATGACTCACATGGATTGGATGCAAGATTATAAATACAATTAAAAATCAAAATGATGTGCCACCTTTTTCTAAAATGTAAAATATATCCTTTTTGCATCCAGGAAGAAGAGGTGAATGAGTACAACAGAAAAATTGAAAAGCTACAGAGCCAAAGGCATGCCATGTTAGAGAAGAAGACTACAGGTGAGACCAGGCTTCAAGAGGCCAAGGAAAAACTGGAGCAGGTGGAGACTGAAATTAGGGAAAAATCTGGTAAGTAGAAATACACAGGACACTTGCTCAGCTGTTTCTCTTTAACAAATCTTGTAAGTGTACCTTGCTTGAACACTTGCTCATACTTGGCACACCAAACTGAATTGTCATATTCACATGGGCTAATTATTTTTACCTCAAGGTTTTTTCAGCTTGAAAAATCATTTAATGTGATGTATTTTTACACAGCTGTAGCTTAAAAAACAAAATTTTTGAGTTTTGGATTTTTAAAATATTTAATTTTGTGGATTGAATTTGCACCATTCTGACCGGTGCCTGAGAACATTTTTCAAGGGGCATAACTTAAAAAATTTGTGAGAAAATCACAAAATTTACTCTGTGCGTAACAAATTCAACCAAAGATTACGCTTATTTTTTTTCCATGGCGCTGACAGATATAGATTTGCAGCCTGGCTCACCCAGAAATAATTTGCATCATTTATTAGATAAACTCCATAATAGGAACTTAAACAGCATATATGACTTCTTTTTGGACAAAGTGTTCACTCGCACAACAGTTTCAAATCTTTTTCAGTTATATTTTTTAGCAGAATTCTTTGAACTTTAGGAAAACTGAAGTGGTTTTGAGTGATAATTTTGTAGATTAAAAGCATGCATGAATGTATTTGTTTGTAATAAGAAGTCAATGTTCAGCTGACATATTGAACAACCAAAAATTCAGGTGATATGTGACTTGACCATACAAAAGTTTTTTGTGGGGTTATTTCTCAAATATGAGATTTTGATACTATTGGAAAGGCCTTTCAACTCTCTTTCCAATGGCAAAAGAATTTTTTTTTCTGTAGCAAATTGCTAAGTCAAGTTATGCCTGTTTAGAATTATCAAAATTCAAAATTCCAAAGGTTTGAGAAATTGAATGTAAAAGATTAGCATTTTCAAAGTTGAAAAGTACTTAGCAATCAGGATTTGCCTTTACTTGAAGATTTATATTCATGATTTCAATGCTTTATCCATTGTTTGTTCATGGCAGAAAAAAAATGGAAAGTGTCGTTTGCCTGATCATTCAATTTTTTTTTACACTATGAATAGCCAAACTGGTAAAAAGTATTACTGTTTCTGAAACTTCATATTGTCAAATCAGCTATCAGAGCTGAGCTTTTTTCTCCTCATTCGCTTTTCCTTTATTTATGTTAAGTAAGAAAGGGAGTAAAGATTTGAGAATGAGATGTAGAGATTGATAACTATGCAGATAATTGATAAATAGATAAGTAAAGTAATATAGAGATAGAGAAAGAAAGAGAGCGCATGAGAGAAAGAGAAGGAAGCAAACTTGAAAGCTGATAGACATGCTGAAAGATGGAAAGACAGATAGACATAGAGATAGATAAATGGATAGAAAGATCAAATAAATGAATATAAAGTTATACAGCTATACATTGATAAAATCAGTATTATAGATAAAATTATTAAGGTAGATATATGGACAGAATAAAAAAATAATGAGATGGCAGAAACAGTTGACCAATTTATGTAAGAGGCAAACCCTTTGGACAAAACTGAGGGAATTAAGAAAAGCCAGGTACATACATTTTTAAACTTAACAGAAAAAGTAATGAATCAGATTAAGGAAAAAAAAAAATAACACAGCCACTTATTGCTCTTAGTAATGAAGTCACACTCCCTCACATGTAAACATATTAAAAAAAACACATAATGTCATACTCAAGTCTATTTTCACCAGTGTTTGATTATGTATTAATAGTATTTGCACCTTTTATTCCTTGATTGTGTGGTGGAAAAAACCTTGAAACCATCCCAAATTATGTTATTTCAGTAAAGACTGACACTGACAGCCACCTTTGCTATGAGAAGATTTCCCTCCCCTTTCAGCCCCATCTATTAACTTATTGATAATAATCATATAATAATTATCGCAAAGATATAAAATCATGTTATATTGTAATGGTGAAAAGGTGAAGGTGATAATCTCATAATAAAATTATGTTTAAAGTCAAGGAAATTTTTGAGTTGATTATGTTAATGTCATGTCTTATGTGATATTGGAATAAAATAAAAATGTTTATGTTTTTTAACAGTTTTTGTAAGATTCTTCAGTTCAAAAGCAAATTTTTGGTGATTCATTCTTCTCAACCCAAACCACTAGCACTATGAGGTTACCAAATAGCTTTTAGAACCTATCAGATCAAAAGATTTACTAGAGTACAGAAGATTGCATTCAAGATTGTTATTAAAATAAATTATCCCATGGGCATGTCTCTATGGAAACTTGAAACCTATAGCAATATTATAATTACATGGTATAACCTTTTAGGCGCTGGGTGAGATTAGGTGATGGATTGCAAACCAAAGCAGAAAAAAAAAGTAAAGCTTCAAATGTGCATTATGAATAAACAACTTGTTCAAATTTATGGGAACTTCAAATACCTTAATGCACTTCTACCATAGTACATGCCAAGCAAGAAACAGTTTTATTGATAAAATGCTCACAGTTCATTTTTTCCCAAAGTTTGTACTCTCCCTGTTCATTCACCAACCACAAAAAAAGAAAATTCCTTAGACTTCATTCACTTATATTTTCCATTCTAGTTCATGCAATTATTCACAACTCCATTCTAAATATTTCTGTGCAGCAAATGATGTTCGTTAAATTTTTTTCATATCTGAAGTGTAGCTCAATCACCGTCAAAACATTGAGCCATGAATGAAACATCACCAAGTTTGTGTAGCCTCTCTAGGAAAATGATTCTTAAGTTATGGGCCAAATCACATCCATTAGGTTTTTTTCCACTTTGGCAGACCACAACCCTTTTTTTTTTCATCTAAAGGTCTCTGCTGGACAAAGAATATTGATTTTAAAGTGTTTAGAAAAGTCTAATCTTGTGATAAATGAAAAAAAAAACTTTTTTTAATGTGTCTTACCCTTGTCAGCTACTTCTCTCAGTTCGCTGATGGCAGACAAACGATCCATTTTGCCACAAGGACAATCACTGTGATGTATTTTCTTATCATTTTTACTGGATATTGTGATGCCTTTCTTTTCTGATGTTAGATCAAGGTGAAATAGAAACTTTAAAAATATTTTGGCTTTTTCCTTTTACTTAAGATGATGGCATTCCATTACAAGAGGAGATTCGCCAGACACAGATTGAACTTGAAACGGCACGCAGCAATCGTAGACACTATGCAACAAAACTGAAAGAGCAGGAGAAAAAAATCAATGAAATCAAGAGAAATGTGAGAATATTTATAACAATAGCAATAGTAATATTAATTCTATACAAGTTGACACCAACATGGAAAAGCAGTCTGACAATTTGTAGTTGGATTAAATGTCAGAAACTATGCATGTTTAGGTTTACCTGTTAAAGAAAATGTACTTTTTTAAAATCAGTATTTATGCGACAAATTCTTCATCTGTATTCCCTCATACGCTATTCTTAAAGGAAGTACTTTAAAATTGAGGCAAAATAGGCTGTAAAAGCCTATTTGTCGAAACTGCCATTTCCAACATTTGACTCCCAAAGAGAGATTTCAAGAGACAAATGTCTTTGTTCTTGTCATGATTCAGTAGTAGTGGTGTCTCTATAAGAGGGATATATGTCTTTCTTGCTGAACTTATTAGCATATAGTCAATATTGATTTGTAACTTTAAAAAAAATAGTTTAATCATATTCACTATGTGACAATAGATCCGCACTTTGATATAAATTATTTATATGACTTTGACACACATGACTTTTTTTTCTAAAAAAAAAGAAAGTTAGAAAAATGTAAATATATGTCTACAGGTATTGAATTACTGATTTTTACAAGTGCAAAACTTTTTGAAAATTTTTGGTAGATTAAAAAAGGGGCGACAGTTTTTTAGCTAGTCTATCATGCATCAAAAAATCTCTTTTACCCAAGGAACTTTAACTCATCCAAGTTAACTCTTTATGCTCGCAGCCCTTTTCCCCCTTTGGCCACACAACATTTCCACCATCGGTCACAGGTTCTAATGAGACTGTATCCTTATTTAGCTATGCGTTACCTACACTTTGATAACTTTTGACATAAGTAAGATACAGAGCTGAAATTGGTATTGGAAAGAAGAACAAATGTGCTTTATAGGTGTGTGATTTTTTTTATTGTACAATTTTTGTGAATTTAGCTACATAACATTGAAATTATATCACATTTTATACATCTTGACCTAGATTTTAGATCTAGATATCTAAATATGTCTAGATATAGACTAGATCTAATGATAGCAACGATTTCATAGCAAAACTAATCAATTTGAATAAAAACAAATTGATATCAGTAGCTAAAACACTGAAATTAGGATAATGATCTACTGGATCTACAAGATTTCACATCACACGATGAAGTTCTCTCAATCATAGTTAGAAAAAAAAGACTAGAGTGCTTTCACCCGCGTTTAGACTAAAAATACACCAAAGTATAGGAAGAATGGTAGGAAAAGGAAGTAGGAAGATTAAACTTTTCGTACAATTAAAGTTTCGCTTTTATAAAAGTGGTTTGGATGCGATTATATGCTACAAAACCAAGCAACGCTGTGACCGTCGGTGCGACCAACTGTGTGTTGCGGAGGCAACGCTGGCACCGTTGGTCCGACCATTCATAACCTATTCAATCAACGGTGGCTCCGTTGGTGTGAGCATGAAGAGTTAAGTCATATGCTATTATATTTTATAATACTTTTTTAATCTGAATTTTTAACAACCATGGAGATCCTTTTAAACATTTTGAACAAAGCCTGTTTCATTTGGAATTATCCCATATCTTGTTTTATGATTCAGCTTGAGAGCTACAAAAAAGATATTGAGAGTGATCGAAACAAGGCTAGCCAAATCTGTGAGCCCATCAACACCAGGCGCATGCCAGATGACATAGAGAATGAGATCAATCAAATTCAGCGTCGAATAACTGAGGAGGAGAAAGTCCAAGGCAGTGAGCAAGAGATCACAGAAACTTTTAGGCAGAAAAGAGAAACCTATGAACGCAGGAATAAGGAAGTACAGCAACTTAAAAATTTTCTTGGCAAACTTGATGAGGTAAATGTTTTTTTTTGTACTTTTGCAGCTTGGATATGTGTGCAGTTAGTTTATATTTGAATCAGTTAATTATTTTTCTCGTGTATGATTTGCTTGAAAATTATTCAAATTGGATTTCTGTGTTGATTTAATAAACTTGAATCAGTGTATCACCTCTTTTGTATATAATTTGCAGCGTTTTTAAATTCAAGAGGGAACGAAGAGACAATTTTTTAAAATGTAAAATAAAACACTGCTGACATCTTGATAGTGAAAACATTGAGGATTGCTTGCTAGTCTTGGGTGTATCTAGAAAACCATACTGTTTCATTGGATTTATATTATTTTGAGGGAGGATTGTTCTTATTCTACTTTCAGGATAAGCTTGGAATGAAAAAAATAACCTCTTTTTAACATTTTGGGAGTTTGAAATAGTGTTGACATTTTACATATTTATCAAAAGAAAAAGTAGGCAAACAGCTGCAACATGATGCTGAATTACCATACTCATTTGTGTACTGATTCACTGAATAAGAAAGTGGTACCTGGTAGTTGAAATTTGACAGATGTCTACAAATGTAACTTGCATAGAAAAATGAAGATTTCAAATTGTAGCAGCACTCTACCAGAAGCAACGCAATTTTGTAAACAGGAATGGACCCAGCTCCAGTTTTACCTAATCTCTTGTTTTTTGTGTCACTATTAAGTAAAAAAAAAAAAATGAAATGGGGACTTTCAGCTTGTAGGAAAAGTTCTAGTGCTTGAAGAAAAGAAAATGGTTGCAGCAGCAAATAAAATTGTAACAATTTTAACTACATTTAGAAAGGTCCAGTCAATGACTTTTGCTATTGCTTAACATAATAAATAACCATATTCATATTTTTTTGTAGCTATTAATAAAAAGAGTGAAAACTTTTTTTTATAGGATTCATGTCAAACATATGTTAAGGTCTCTGCCTGTTTATATATGGATACTTTAGATTTATGAAAAAGAGATTAACAACTAGGCCTATGTTTATAAAGACAATTGAAGGGGTCATGCAAAAGATCTGAAAATTCAAATAAGCTTTCATTTAGCATCTGCGACTGGGCACTTTACCAGACTTGAGATTTTTTCTCGATGAATATTGTTTATTTAATTCTAGGTTTAGAACTTGTTTCTTTGGTTAGTGGTAACTCTTTTTATATTGGATTAAATGTATAGTTAGTAATGAAGGAGTAGACTTTTTATGCTACAGATATAGATCTATGTAAAAAGAGCTGTAGTGATAGACAAAGATATTATAATTGCATATACAGACCTGCCAACTTTCCGTTTTCGCCGGGAAAAATCCCTGTGAACGCCTATAAATTCCGTTTTCCGGGCTGCCCCGCTGAAATCCCGCTCAGTTGTCCCGATTGACGGGAAAAAATTATCTTGTTTTATCCGTTGGATCCATGCGATATCTACCGACGTCTACTCTTTACCTGTTGTTTAAAAATGCGGTATCGATGGAAAGTTGATCCTCGTTTTTTTTTTTTGTAACTGCCCTCAAAGTAGATTGGTGAAGTTTCTTTGATCTTATACCAGGCTTGCAAAGTGTCGTTGGATTAAATAAAGCATCTAGATCCATCCCGAATTTTTTCTTGGGAGGGGAGGGGAAGGGGAGAGTTCTGTAACTCAATAGACCCTCGGCGCTGGTAAGGTTATCAACACAGTCTTGACAGCTAAAAAAAATCCTTTGCCCCCCCCCAAATGCCATCTCGCACTGATAGACAAACAAGTAAGCCATGATAATTATCATTTGAAAGTCAACATGTGCACAATGCAGTAGGCTTAGAGTGATAACTAGCTTACCATGTCGGCAATAGATC
>BLXT01000468.1:594948-607171 GCA_019648995.1 Plakobranchus ocellatus | reverse complement strand
GGAGACTAAGAAATAAAGCTTGAGAGAGAAAGAGAGAGAAAAAGAAGAATGGAGAGAATGCAATAGGAAGTGTGATGTCCATTTTAAATGTTAAGCCATTCTGGCATAATAAATCCTTGTCTATCACGACCTAACGGGAAATAAACACTTGCATACCAAGATGGCTGCCTTCATGTTGTCTTTCATTGAGCTCTAATTAACACCCACAACTTAGACATTATACTGGCGACGAGGATGTTTTCCTCAAAAGTGAACAGGTTTCTTTAACTCATAGACCACTGCTAAATTGGTAGAGAGCCTAAAACAGCACATATAAGATCTAAAACAGAGGAGGATGAGGTCTCAGCAGGGACAGGGTGGAAGAAGTGGCTGTACAAGTTCGAAAATCTTGTAACAGCCATGGACATCACATCAGAGGCAAGAAAGAAGGCACTACTAATCCACTCCGGGGGTGACGAAATATATGATCTAATAGAGACCTTCCCAACTGTAAGTCGAGAAACCTATGCATCCGTTACAGAAGAACTTGACTCTTATTTCACTCCGAGGGTAAACCCAACCTTCGAGGCCTTTAAGCTGCGTAAGATGCGCCAATTGCAACACGAAAACGTCGATCAATTTCACGTTAGACTGAGGACACAAGCTGCCCTATGTTCATCAACGACATTGATCGAGAGGTTCTAGCACAATTGATAGAAGGAGTGACCCCATCGAAATTGCGCCGGAAAGCTTTAAGAGATCGCCTCATCCTGAGTCAGTTCATTGCAGAAGCAAGAGATGAGGAGCTCACGGACACCCAAACCAAGGAAATCGAGGCTTCTACTGAGCGGGCTTGCCCTATCAGTGCCCGGACCCATAAGAAAGGAGCTGCCAAGTCAAAACCTTGGAACCCAAATCCTAATACAAGAATCAAGCAGAATACCAACTCAAGGTGCAGAGATTGTGGAGGGCCTTTCCCACATTCAACATCATGTCCTGCCAAAGGGAAAGCATGTTTAAATTGTAAAAAGCCGAATCACTTCGCAAAGGTATGTCGATCAAAGAAGGCAGAGGTCAAACAAATCACAGAAGGCAGCTCTGAGACTGAAGAGATCTTTACACTCCGGTCATCAAAAAAGGTCCCAACAACATCAGTGGTTATTAACAATCAGAACATCAGCTTCATTATAGATACAGGGGCATCAGTCAATGTGATTACTGAGGCAACATACAATAATATGAAAAAGAAGCCACAACTGAAGCCAAGCTCCACAGTTATATATGGCTACAAAGCGGTACAGAAGCTACCAGTGCTGGGTTGCTTTACCTCAACTGCATCCCACAAGAAATATGCCATAAAAGCAATGTCATCCAAAATAGTGACTTCACCTGCAGCAACCTCCTCTCTGCTTCAATCTCCGAGACTCTGGGCATCATCTCGTTTTCCCACAGTATCAAAGTCCCAGATGATATTTTCCATGGATTTGGGACGTTAGAAAGCATCAACATAAAACTCCACATTGACAATGACGTGCAGCCAAAAGCACAGGCACACAGAAGGATACCATATCACGTGAGGAAGGATGTAGAGAGAGAACTGAAACGTCTCGAAGAGCAAGACATTATTGAGGAAGTTGAAGGCCCCACTCCTTGGATGAGCCTCAAAGACATCAGGGGGCGTAAGGCTCTGCGTCGACAAGCGGGAGGCAAATAAAGCAATAAAAGGGAACGCCACCCTATGCCCACCATTGAAGACATGATCAACGACTTGAATGGCTCCACTGTTTTCAGTCGTATTGACCTAAAATAAGCCTTCCACCAGCTGGAACACGACAAAGAGAGCAGGTTTATCACAACCTTCTCTACACATGTAGGACTTCGACGATTCAAGCGTCTGATGTTTGGAGTAAACGCAGCCCCAGAAATCTTTCAGCATCCCCTTGGTGAGGTTTTACGTGACATACCAGGCGTCCCTCATTTTATCGACGACATCATTGTCCACGACAAAACCGAAAGAGAACATGACAAGAGCCTAACTTGCCGGAACCTCAAAGGTAAAGGCAATCACAAACACTGCTCCACCAACTTCAGTATCGGAGTTAAGGTCTTTTCTGGGTATGGCACAGTTCGTCTCACGTTACATTGAGTCAAATGCCACAATCACAGAACCACTTCGCAAACTGACGCGGAAATCTCAACCATGGAGACGGAGAAAAGCTGAAGGAGGCGCTTTCAAGAAACTGAAAGAGGCACTAACTAAGGTTGGAGTGACGGCATATTTTGACCCCAAGAAACAAACAGACATACTGATTGACGCATCACGGTGCGGCCTTGGGCTATGATAACTCAAGAAGGACGCGTTATCTGTTACGCGAGCCGAGCCCTCACAAATGTCGAGTCCCGCTACAGCCAAACAGAGAGGGAGATGCTGGCTGTCGTGTATGGAGTAGAGAAATTTCACGTCTATCTGTATGGTTCTACATTCACCGTGACAACAGATCACAGGCCACTCCTCGGAATCATAGGGAGCAGCAAGCCATGCTCTGCTCTCATAGACCGATGGAGATTGTCTCATGCCCTATGAGTTCAAATTCATATACAAGCCAGGCCGAGATGAAGCCAATCCCGCAGATTATCTCTCTCGCCATTCATTCACACAACTAACGAAGGACAATGACGGAGAGAATCGCTACGTTACCGATATAGTATTTCCTAAAGCTCTTTAACTGGAGGAAGTCAGGGACGCCACCAGCCAAGACGGTCAGCTACAGGCTGTCTTGACAGCTATAACTACCGGGAAATGGACTGGCAACCTCTTGTTAACATTCAAAACATTAAAGGACGAACTCTCAACACACGACGGTGTCATTTTGAGACAGAATAGAATCGTCATTCCAAAGGTTTTACAAAAACAAGTTGTCAAGCTCACACACGCATCCCACCAGGGAGTGGTCAAAACAAAACAGCTCATTCGTGAGAAAGCCTGGTTTCCAGGAATCCACAAAATAATCGAAGACCATCTAAAGGGTTGTCTACCTTGTCAAGCATCTGTCAACACTCCCAAACAAAGTGATCCTCTTCACAGGTCACCATTTCCCATATGCCCATGGGATGAACTCTCTGTAGATTTTGCACGTCCATTCCCAACTGGAGAGCACCTTCTCATCGTTATCGATGATTATAGCAGATTTCCAGAAGTGGAGATTGTAAACTCAACCTCAGCGCGTTCAGTGACTCCCAAGCTCAACCAGATCTTTGCCCGTTTTGGTACCCCAAATATCCTTAAATCAGACAATGGGTCCCCTTTTAACCGAGAAGAGTTCGCATCCTTCGCTAAGAAACTGGGGTTTCACCATCGTAAGATAACACCGTTGTGGCCTAAAGCAAATGGTGAAGCAGAGAGATCCGTGCGCTCCCTGGACAAGTTCGTTCATACTTGTAAAGCAGAAAGGTCAAACCGGAAGCAGGAACTTCCAAATTTCCTCCGACAATACAGAGCTACACCTCATAGCTCTACTAAAATCTCCCCACATGAAGCTCTTACTGTCAGAAAGATGAGGACTACTCTACCTGAACTTGTCACAACCCAGAAGAGGCAAAGAAGGGAGTATAATCAACAATAATTTGTCTGCCAAAACAAAGCAGAAGCTTGACGCTGATGCCAGAAGAAACACTCGTCAACATCATCTTCAGTTAGGAGATGCGCTTCTTGTGCAACAACCTAAACAGAACAAGCTGTCACCTCCCTATAATCCAGCACCATATATCGTCAAAGATATAAAGGGGAGCATGGTGACTGCAGACAATGGACATCATTCAATCACCAGAAATTCATCCTTCTTCAAAGCTGTTTCACTCCAAGAAGTTGAAGATCTACCTCTGCACGACATAACTGGCGATGACATCAGGTTTGAAACCAGCCATTATGACGAACCACAAAGTCAACCATCTCAAGATCAAGTCTTGCAAGGCTTACCTAAGCCAACCCATCAGCTCTATCCAGCGGGGTTGCAGGTCGAGCAACCATGCTCACCGGCCATGAACGAGGTGTCGTCCTCTCCACCACCATCACGTTTGCAGGCTCACAGCCAGACAAATGATCATCCACACATTGTAACTACAAGCGGCCGTATTGTTATTCCGTCCAACAAATATACTTGCTAGGCATGATTTATATCGGGCTAGTGCAGAGGTTCGCAATATTCGCGCATATACACAAATATTAGGATACACTAAATTATCATAAGCTCATTAGGAGCAACTAGAGCTTCCAAACAAAGTTTGGGACTACTAGTTAGTTTTCTTTTTTCTTTTAGTATTTCTTTCAGTTTACAATTTCACTCATCAAAGAAAACTGATATGATGAACTCTTTCCCAGCTATCTCAAGCCAAGATTCCAAGTCACTCCATATAATTTAAGTTAAAAAAAAGGAGAGAAAATCCCTCCCTATTCTTTTTTATTTCCATTTTTTTTCTAAGTTGGAGAGGGGTGTTATGTCCATTTTAGATGTTAAGCCATTTTGGCATAATCAATCCTGGTATATCACGACCTAACGCGAAATAAACACTTGCGTACCAAGATGGCTGCCTTCATGTTGTCTTTCACTGAGCTCTAGTTAACACCCCCAACTTAGACATTATAGGAAGGGAGACTAGAAATAAAGGCAGAGAGAGAAGAAAATATGGGAGAGAGGAAGGGAGAAGGGGTTCATTTTTTCGATCCTTGGACATTCCGGTAACAATTTGTTCGTGTTACCCTTCCTTTGTTTTTGTGTAGGCTCGTCCAAAATGTCCTCTTGAGATTCAGTTACGTTGGCTGAAAAAAGATGATACACGTTTTCTGTTTGGGTGTCGTGGTCTTCAGACGGCAATGCGAGTCATTTACATCCTTGCCCTCTCGGAAAATAAGACTTCAAAGTCTTCTATGGTTTTGCTTGAGTTTGCCGATATCTGCCTAGCTTACTTAATGTTCTTAGTGAATTGTTCTGTATCAAGTTTATCCCTGAATTTACAGCTAGTAGTAATTTTCCGATTTTTGTTATCTCAACAATGTTTTACTGTAAGCCATAATGTTTCTTGCGGATGTTTACCGAATATCCCATGGGATTTGCAAGTAATCTACTTCAGTTGGATCCAGGGCATACAGTTGAGTGTTGGTCGTATTATATTTTCTACATTTAGAAGATGTAAACTCGGCTTCCTAAGACCAACTTCTGATGATGAAGCGTTTATTGCTTGCCATCATTCCAAATATTCCTTGCCATCATTCCAAAAATTCCTTGCTTGACAATAGAGAAAAGAAGTATACATTTCCAGACGAAATACCAACCTATTTTCCAGCATTCACCAGTAGCTCTATTGCTTGTAAAACATCTTGTAGCAGCAATATTGAGAGTTTTGCGCTCCTTTTTCCTGGGACCATGACTAGGTTTTCTATTCTAAGAGCGTTTCTCTATAGGTTTTAGTTAAGTCTTGGTGTAATTGAGGAATGGCCTGTTTTTTGTTATAATCTGGTCGACTTTTGTATGTTGCGATTGTTAGTTCACCAACTTCACGTGCTCGCCACTTATTGAAAATAATCAATCTTGCAATAACATGGCGTGCTAGTTTTCTCCATGTGTTTTAGATAGACGAAGTCTCCAAATCCATAATAGCTTTCTTTCTTACTTCATCTTGTGATGTTTCCAGAGGTAACAAATCTTCTTTTTCTGGTAACCCCTCAATGTTTTTATCTTCTCGCCTTTTCAAAGTGTTTAAGGCATGTGTGGACAGGTTGAGTCCATTCATCCTGCAGTGCCTTTACAGAAGTTTTTTCTTCTTCGACTTGGTTTGTTTCATCTTTTCGCAGGCAAAGCCCCCACTAAATGATGGCAAACTTCTTTAAGAGGTTTCCTAGTCTCAGTACTAATAGAGGCTTTTCACACTCTGTTCTTTGTCTGGTGTTATAACTAAGCCAGAATAGATATGCCTTCCACGCAAAATGTCAAAGTATTTTTCACTGATTAAATCCCTAATGGTGATGAGGAATTGTTGTGGAAGCTGACTCATCCTTTGTGCCACATTTTTCTTATTTAGCGGGCCATCCTTTGTAACATGGCTTCACCAAAATAACACAGCAACTCATATTAAATTAACAGCTTTATGAGTTGGATTATCTTGTCGCATTGCAGCTGACAGCTCTCTCATACTTTCAGATGCCGCTTTATCAGATGGGAGACGGGCCGACTCTAACAGGCGACTGCCTGACAACTGATATTTCAAGTATTTCTAAGTTTGAATCTCTTAAATCATACTTTTTGGCATGCTTCCATAACTCAGCCTTCCAGTAGAGCTCGCAACAATGCAGACTTGACAGACATGCTGAAACTGTTCTCTTTTCGTGGGTTTGTAAACAACACCAATGTCTGTTCCTACTTCTTTCAAAATCTTTATATTATGCTTGGCGTTTCATTCACATCTTACTCTTGTCAATATTTTTGGATACTGCTTACTATGACCTGATGTCTTAAATGACAGCATCAGTATCAAAACTTAGTAAATCCACGTAAGCACATAAAAAGACAATTTAATCCGTATCTTGAGATCCAAAAAAACTCTGCGCTTGTTACTACCTTACAAGGACTGGCTTATTATATTCACACAATTTTTTAAGTATAATTTCATGGCGCATTAACTGCATATATTTTGGCATAAATTTCTTTTAAAAATAATAAAAAGAGAGGACTAAAGGCATGATAAGAGGAAGCCAAACTAGTGTCTTTGTTTCAAACTTGTCAATTTAATTTTAACTACATGTAATGAATTAATTTCAATTGAATTAATAAAATAATATCATATTAAACGCTCTCACCTCTTTCGATCAAGCAAGTATTCATTTCTTTCACTCTCTAAAACATCATTTTCATCGATTGCATTATCTTCCTCAACATCCAAAATGCACGGTTGTAGAAGCCTCATTTTGGGAAATGGAACTACAGCAACATTTGATTGGACTGATGGCAGAACTCTCTCCGTTGAGACCTGAAAATCAATTATCCAATATTCGCATAGTGATCATACACCTATTTTGCATTGATGGTCTACAGAAAAAACTTTCAATGGACAACTCCTTTTAACATTCTCTATCACTTATAATTATGTTCTGAAACGCATGGAACAGGATATTGAAGTTTTCTGAAGATACACGATTTCGCATCCCTGTGATGTTTAGAGTCAAAACAATGTTTTTATTACCTACTAATACAATAGGTAATTTGTAAAACTAATTACTGACAATTATTTTTACTGACAATTTAAACTTTTTTTGCATGTTTCATTAATTTTTTACTGATATCAATCATAATCACATCAATGTTTTACTTGCACTAAATCACCATAGAGTATTTAAATCCCTGATTTACTGGGCTGAATTATATTTGGGTATAATTTTGAAGCTTTTATCCAAAAAAAAAATGTAATTTTGATACATTATCTGAGCACGAAGCAAGTCTCCTCTCAATTTTCCTATCTCCAGGAGCACCGGTTTTTAGTAATATGTATATACACACACACATACACACACACACACACATATATATATAAATATATATATATATATATTTATATATATACATATATATATATATATATATATATATATTATAAATATATGTATTAAAGATATTTAGAGAAATAAATTCTTTGTCCTTTATTTTTGCCTTGGATATATAAATATAGTAAAAGAATACAACCACCAACTCAAACTACTTAAAACAAATTAAACAACACAGCATATACACGACGTAAGAACGCTTCGCCCTATAAGCTTAATCAAATAAAACATGATCACGCGCAAAGCAAAGAATCATGACATAATCATAATGTCATGATTCTTTGCTTAGCGCGAATCTAGGGTATCTTATTTGTAATCGCTATTTTTAATTTGATAAAGCGTAAAGCGCGAAACGTTCTTACGTATACTCTGTATTGTTCAGTTTGTGCTACTAGGTTTGAGTTTATTTATATGTTTCTTGGAGTGCGGCATTTGAATACTTTTTTTTTTTTTAACTTCAAACCACTCAAAGTAGACCAGATTTACATAAATGTGGTATTTTGGTAAAGTTCGTCAATAATTGCTTTGCCTTTTCTTAAGACCCACATTTTCTCCCTTTTCGCATCTTTCCTCGTCTTTCTTTCTCTTACTAATCCCCCCACCCCCTCACACACACACTCACACACTTTAAAAAAAAATAATAAAAAATTCGGTTGATGACAAAATCGTTTCCCAGGGGACATAACTCTTTTTATTCTTATTGTGATCAAGTTCTGTTGCTTTGCTTCCCTCCAAGTGTGTTATTTATCTGATATTCTTTTCCTTGTTTGTGGTTGACTTGTTTTGGTTTTTAGTTGTCCTTTTATTATATTTCTCATGGTCTGTTATATTCTCTGTCTCTGTCTAACGACATACTATCTTTTTAAAAACTATCACCATTTTTTTCAATTTTGGCGTTCAATGTTTCATACTATTACCATTCTTGTCTTTACCAAATTAATAAGAGTTTATTCTCTCAAGTATCTTCCATATTCAATTGAATGGGAGATAATCTAAATTCGTTTTGGATATTGCAATTTTGTGTCCTCAATAATTAAGATTATATCCCTTTGTTCACGCTCGAGGCTGCTTAAAAAAACAAAACAAAACAAAAAAAAAACACGAAAATTTCTGAAGGAACAAAAAATGGCTTTAAAAAAAAAAAAAAGAGCAAAAACACATTTGAAAGCGTTCTACGACGGCAGTTAAAAAACGAATGCGTCTCTTTCACGACTCTTTGTCATAAACGCGCTTCAGTTTCAAACTAATAAACTTTGTGCACTTTTATTGTTTACAATAAATGATAATTTTTCTGGCGTATGCGGATATAATGAAGTTTTGCTTACATTCGCGATGTTTTTTCCTGCGTGAAAAGTTCATTTACTTTCAAATTCTTTGCCTTAAACTTCTGTGGGAAAAAAGCCCATTTTTTAATAATTTACATTGAAATGTAATATTTAGAAGGTATTCAAACAACACAAAATAGAGAACTTTACAAACTTTTATTGTGCGGTACGAATTGCTGGACATTAAAATATCCTTCTTAACATGATTAAGCACCTGTTAATTATTGTTTCCTTTAGACGCATTAATTTACGATATTACTTCCTTCTATTGTGTTCAGCGAGATCCCACTTGCACAAGGAGTAGGTAACCTTGCAAAGATAATTTGGCCAATCCCTAGTGATGATGATGATGTTGATCTCGATGGTTGTGATGGTTAGGTGTTTATCTTTAAGACTTCAATATTTTCCTGAATTTGATTTATTTCTTTGTTGATATCATGCTGAGAACTTTTTGAGGGAACACCAACCCGCGGGAGGAAAATCCTTGCAGAGTTCAAGGAGAGTTTTCTCCACCCAGAGCAGTTAAAGACTTCTGATGAAAGTAATGCTGGAAAGTATGATGATTATAATGTTGGTGAAAATGAATGCATCGACGCTATTTATATTTTTCAGTATTTCAGTCATGGTGATGAAACGTGTGTTCTTATAAATGAGAGTCACCACTATGATGCTAACAATGATGGCATGTCAAATCATAACAGAATAACTTGCTCTGGTTTTGTTATATCATTTTTAAACTGGTTTTTTTCTCTGTGTGTTTACAATCCTTCACTTCGTAATCATTCCTTTTCCTAAGATGGCGGTTTTAGATCGCATGGAAAAATAAATTCCAAATACTAATAACACGAAAGGACAGAAAAGCTTTCGTTCTGAGAGAAAGATTCATCGGTTAGGAGTAAAAAAAAAAAACAAGCAAAGGATTTTGACTAATTACACTAGCATCAACTTTTGAGGCGAGAGACTTGAAAACAAATAAAGCAAAAGAGAAACTGCTACAGCTAGAATGAGTAGCCGTGAAAAAAAAATTATTTACATTTTATTGCCTTGTGACCTTCGTGTATACGATCTCAGGAGCTAGAACATCGAACAGCCTTGACAATTTTCTCGAAGACAAGGTTCCCATCTAGAACTAGAGGATAATTATGTCGCTAGAGTCGTCTTCGTTTATGTTTGGGTTATCTGAGCGACATTATCGTCTGATCGAAGGCACTGACTCGAAAATAAGAGTTATTACAGCTGCCGAGATGTTTTATGTTCCTGTGATTCTATGTGATTTTTTAGAAATCAACGTTACACAAATTTTTTAATGATTCCAGACAGGGAAAGTCATTATGTCTGGTAAAAAATAATTTCCTGTAATGTGGTGTGTGTGTGTGTGTTTTTTTAAGTGGCACGATAAAATAAATGATTGGCGGCATTGTACGTGCGTGTCCGTCTGAGCTAATGATCTCATTACGGTTTTCACTTATGGCAAAAACTAAAATGAAAATGACAGGTTAAAAATTTCTTAAGGAGGAATATTTGACCTGCAATATTTTTCTTTATTTCTTGCTGAAAATAGCAGTTGCGTCTTAATCCCTCCTAGTTCAGCTATTAAACCCATTGCCCTTCCGCACTGATATATCATTATCATTGCAGACTTTGATGATTTCTTTTTCCTCCCAATTACTTTTGGAACAAAGCTACTTCGCTCAAATTTGTCTTTTTTCCCCTCCTATTATGCTGCTTTATAGGATGTTTATAATTATTTCATTATTGATATCAATACTGTGCTTGTCTTTTTTTTTAAATACTCTTTTTATATTCTTAAAGACGATATTTTATCATTATTGTCGTGATCATCACCCCTATCCAAA
Source organism: Plakobranchus ocellatus (assembly GCA_019648995.1). Taxonomy (NCBI): domain Eukaryota; kingdom Metazoa; phylum Mollusca; class Gastropoda; family Plakobranchidae; genus Plakobranchus; species Plakobranchus ocellatus. The sequence continues at coordinate 596,420 of BLXT01000468.1, read as the reverse complement.
ACATCGTCAGTATCACCCGTATCACTTTTCGGTTTCTCACTAATCATCATCATCACCACCACCACCACCACCATCATCGCCATCATCATCACCACCACCACCATCATCGCCATCATCATCATCATCATCATCATCATCATCATCATCATCATCATCATCATCATCATCATCATCATCATCATCATCAACTTAATTTCTATCATAATCATTATCACACCGTCATCCTTTGCACAACCATGAGCACTGACACGATAAAGTTCCAGGCAGTAATTGCCTCATTTTTCATTTATGTTAACCGGATAAGATAATTTTCACTATTGGTATTTATTAGTAACCTTTTTATTGGTATTGAATGATGGATGATTAGCCGGGATATCATGATTTTTTTGTGACCAAGGATCGTTTTATCTCTATCTCTCTCTTTTTTGAATTAGTACATTCGCAAAAACGTTATTCAAGCAAACTAAGAAAACGGTAAGTTGTAATGAACAGGAGAAAAAAAAAAAAGAAATGCGGAACCGTTTTTTGTCCATGAATTTCTCCCACTTTTTTGTTTCCAACATTTCGAGACTCGGTTTCATTTTTTTCTTTTTACTTAAAAGCACTCTTAAGTTATCATGACATATAGCGAGATAACGCAACTAAAAGCTTCCAAACGTCTGTTTTCTTCACATAGCCCAAGCAAACAGGAGGCGAGAGAGCCAACATTCTCCTCATCCCTCCAGGGAAAGCTGGAGACATCAAAGAGGACATAACAAGCTTGGCGCATCTCGGGATGACAGGGCCGGCCAACCTCTTGTCACCCGTAATGAGTTTAGTCGCCAAAGGGAAACAATTCAGATCTGGCTGGTGAGAGCTAAGACCCCCGACAAGCAAAGCGCCTGAACAACCCTCTGATCTGAACCCCTACAGGGAGGCAATCCGGATAATAATCATATCACTAATCATCTCTGGCGTCCGAAAATCCTCCACCACTTTCTTCCACAAGTGTTGGGGATATATCTGGAAATTGATTTGCGGGCAAAGTGAAAACAGAGAGGGAGAGAGAGAGAGAGAGAGAGAGAGAGAGAGAGAGAGAAAGAGAGAGAGAGAGAGAGAGCGAGAGAGAGAGAAGGGGATAGGGATGGGTGGGGGAAGGGGATGGAAAAGCACCGGAGTGAATGGCAGGTCTCTTTATATGAGAAGCAGGAAAATCTTCCACAATATCACCAGCTCCGCCTCTGCAATTTGAACTGCAATCAATAGAACGTTTTACATAGTGTGTTTTGGCAAAACGTCAACCTCATATGGTATCACTAATTCGTGTGGCAACTGAAGAAAACGAGCTCTTTAGGGAGGGACATGTTGGGATATTTAGTGATCTATAATAATATCTCCTAATCACTACTGAGCATTGTCTAAATAATGGTTGAAACACTGAAATTAAAACAGTTTAGGAAAAGAATTTCCGAAAATGTTCAGGAGGGAGAATG
>BLXT01000468.1:509534-521828 GCA_019648995.1 Plakobranchus ocellatus | reverse complement strand
CCCCCCCCCCCCCTAATCCTCCCCCCATCCCTTTCTCCGACCCTCATCCTACCCTAAACTCTTAGCCCTTCCCCAGGAAACTCGACCTTCGTCTCCTATCCACCGACCTCCTATCAGGGCAGCTAATTCTTTGGCCCAATAATTTTTGGACCTAATCCAAAGCCCAGCCCAAAGCCATATTTCAACAAAGCTTCTTCATTTCTTTCTTAAAACCCTCAGATTTCAATATATGAGCTCTGCACATTTTTAGAAAAACTTCAAAAGTATAGAAGTATTCTTTTTTTTCCCCTACCGATCCGATGCTCTTCCCCTTCCTTATCCGCTTCAGTACGTAACGTTAAAGCACATAGCATTGGATAGAAACATTAACAAACGAAAGCGCTTTCTGCAGAAGAATGATGCGGGTTTCTGGTCAACCTGCAGCGCACCAGGGCCAAACTTTGCAAAATAAAAGGTTTTATCAAGACTGTATCTTTATAAATTGATTAAACAACTTTTACGAGAAACATAATCATTAATTTTAGCCAGTTTTACACGACCGGATGAGGTTCATGATTGTGAGATAATCTTACGATTGCTAGCAGTCAATATAAAAAAAAAGCGAGGGATAATGGTATTTGCATTTAAAGAATTGACTCTCGTTATTGTTTTTTTTTTTATGTATAAGTCGACAGATCCAAAGAAATATAGATCTAGTACTTTTATATATATATATATATATATAAGTAAGTGTTGGACAATGAACAAGAAAACAGTGAGAAAACAAGAAACAGTGGTGATGTGGTTCATCAGAAGAAATAATGATGCGGATATCATGGACTGAAAAAGTACAATGAATTGGCACTGAAAGAGGCAAATCTTGAGCGATTATTAATTGAAATCAAAAGACAGAAGCAACTACAATTTTTAGGTCAGATTCGCCGACACAAGGATTTAGAACACTTAACAATCTGTGGAAAGATTGAAGGCAAAACAGTAGAGGTAGACAGAGAAAAACTTTTATTGAAAATTGTAAGCCATGTGCAAAAGATAAGGGTACCAATAACAACTTTATAGGGTTAACTGAGAATAGATTTGAGTGGAGGAACATGATTTCCCGTGTCTGTTCTAGACAAGACACTTAAGGAAGGAGGAGAAGATCCAAAGAAGTGATACAAATCCAATGCTTGACTATTGCTATGTCATAACAAATCGATAAATCAATTATCACAATTTAGATGTAAACCATTATATAAATCCTTGGTAATTGATTGGCATTTTTCTATACAATGTAGGGCCTGTATGAATCCTGCAAATGCGCCAAATAAGCATCAAATATAGAAAATGTAAATATATGAGGCAAGAAAGTAAGGATGAAATTCTAATGCGACTCAAAACCATGTAAGCAGATAAGTTCACAACAATTTGCCTTTCAAACCGAAGCCAAAAGAGAATGTTGCCACACAACTCTGCCTCAAAATAATGCTCTTCGATTTGTTTATTCGGGTCATTGAAATTGAGAAAGTCGTTTGACTGGCTTGTGTATGGGATATAGCTCGTGAGAAAAAATCCATTTCACTCTGCTGAACATTTTTCTAAAATACTAGAGCCTGCATCACAAATGCATCCAACTCAAGTCTTAAAAAGAAAAGGCGGGAGGGGAATGGGGGATTATGTGAGTGAAATTGAGATCTGGGGCTTGTTTACAGTTTTGGAATTACAAAGAGGAGCGTCGGTGGTACTTATGAGAGTGCAACTCGCACTAAACCCGCATAGATCTTTTTTAATCAGTTCAAATCCTTTTATCACCCGCCATATATATTGCTATTATTATTATCATTAAAAGCAGAGATAGGCTATTTTAGGAGGGTTTTTTTTTCAGCCGTGTAGAGGGAACATGTCAGGTTTGATTTACAGTTTGAGTCTAAAGTTCTTGTTCCCCAATAGGCCTCGGTTCAAATATCTCCACGGTGCGGGGAGGATTTTGCACAGACAAGCAGCTTCTTTAAAAACAAAAATAGTTTGGCGTCTCAGAGGGCTTCATAGCTCTGCTGATCCCAGACCATCGGGGACGCAGTCCATTCATGCAACAAAGAACACAAAAAACCCAATGCAGCTTCCAATACCTTTAAGTACGGACACGCACGCGAACTCATATCCTGCACAACCTCTCTAATAATGTTGCAGGTCGATATTAAACACAGACTACACGCTACAGGCTGTGCGGCCGGGCAGTCGTAATATAATTATTGTGTATGATGTAGAAATATTAATCCTTAACTGCGATTACATAACGTTTGTGTGTGTGCGTGCGTGTGTGTGCACGTGTGTATGCTTAAGTGTGTGTTCCTTGTTTCTTGTACGTTGTTCTGTATTTGCCTTGAATTTCATAGACGCTTTTTTCTGTTTAAGTAGAGGCAACTGAGGTTACTGGTTCTGATTTTGAGTCGTGGTGGCAAGATAATGGCTAATATTGAGCTTTCGAGCTTGTTTTGACTCCCCTCGGGGATGAGTGTGTGAGTTTTGAGGGAGAACAATGGTAGTGAGTTATCAAAATGAAAATTCACTAAAATCATGGGGATAAGTGCGTGTGTGTTTGTGTGAGCGGGTGTGTGTGTATGTGTGTGTAGAGGCAGAACAATGGAGATTGGTCATCAAAATGAAAATTCACTGCAATTATGGGGATGAGTGTGTTTTGGTAAAAAAAAAAAGATCAATGGTGGTGAGACACCAAAATGAAAATTCACTACAATTATGGACGGACCTATACCTTCTGATGAATGGAGAACTTTTCTGTCGTGAAGGAAATAAAGTCTTGCAAACTATTTGTGGAAACACTTGCCTCACGCGCGTTCCGTAATTTCAAATACAGGAGATCTTACATGCCGCAAAAACTGTTCAATAACCAGATTTCATTTATTTTTTAAAAGTGAAAAGCCAAAATTCTATCTGTATTTTTAAAATAATTTTTCCCCTTTTCCTCAAAACTACAAAGTAACAGAGTGCCAAAACGTTAATATTTGGTGGAGAATGGATTGAACTCAAAGACCGTATTCAAAAATTTTCATGCAAAATGCTCGAAGATATAAGGTAAATAACAAATTTAAGAAATATGCAAACATAGGCTTACTCAGAAATTGGGCTTCAGTGTGGAACATTCCACAATGTAAATAAAGCTGTTTTAGTTACATCGCTTGTTTTTGTTTTTCTTTCCTTGTATATTGACTTTGTCTCATACAATCTGTAGGCCTATGACATTCTAGTTATGTTGCTAATGAATGTTGAGCTTTGAATGGTCTTGTTCACTGACCTCTCTGATCATAACTCTATTATTTTCTACAGGTTGCTGTGGCCCATGGTCTAATGGACTTTATCATTTATGATCTGGAAGCTTTTTCCCCCTCTAAATACGTTCACTGGTTTGTTAATTTCTTTGGTTTCACTATTTACAGGATAGTTCAACAAAAATTAAATCTTACTATTGACCCGCGTTGCATCAACCAACATAAGGTCTTGATCAATACTTTCCCTCATCCAGAGACTTACCCACATATTGGGGATGCCAATATTTCATTAAATTCCGAGTACGTTATCAGCGTCAAGAAGCGTAATTATTCGTCAACATTCAAGACGGATGTGCAGAAGTTACTCAAAAAATAAAAGTTAAGCACTATTTTCAGGCAGACGTTTCATTCGCCCAGCCTTTGCTTGTACTCGTAAAAGTGAAGTGGCTCCCATGCTTAGTCCAAGCATCGGAGAACCAGGAGTAGAATCTTGATTGTTCTTGGCATTCACAGCAATCTAGGATAGTTTGCCATTGCTTTCCTCGTCGCCTTAACTTTCCCTGGGTTTTAAGATACCTAGCTACCCATTTAGTGCTGGGTAGACACTGAGAGGCAATGGACTGAGCTTCGAACCTGTGACCTTTCACTTATTAGCAGCTGATCTACTAGGTAAGCCACCACTCCTCCTAATGATTGTAAAGACAGTGAAAAAAGAGAGAGGCAGATAGAAAAATAGAAAGACAGAAAAAGAATGAGACGAAGATAGAAAGAGAGAGAGAGAATGAAAAAAGGGTAGGAATTCAAAGAGATTAAGAGAGTGTGTGTGTGTGAGAGAGAGAGAGAGAGAGAGAGAGAGAGAGAGAGAGGAAGGGAGAGAAAGATAAAGCGACCAAGAAAATGGAAGAGAAAATGCAGATGTAGAAAAAGATTGGTAAATGGATAGATTTTGAAAGAAAGAATAAGTGAGTGAGAAATAGAGAGAAGTGAGCGAGAAAGAGAAACAGATGGAAGAAAGAGCAAAAGAGAGACAGTGTGTGTGTCTGTGTGTGTGTGTGTGTATATGTGAAAGTGACCGTGCGATTACAAAAAAAATCGAAAAGAGGAAGAACGAAAGAAAGGAATAAGGAGAGAAAGAAAGAGAGAGAGATAGGAGAAACAGAATTAGAAAGCTTGAGAGAGATGGACGGCTAAAAAGAGAAAAAGAAATAGAGTAAAGGGACGAGAGGTACAAAAAGAAGGTTAGAGAGAAAGAGAAAGAGAGAATGAGATAGAGTGAGTGGAAGGCTTAAATGATTATTAAAGAAAAGGAGATTTGATAGAATCTAATCACATCAGTTATTTCAAGCTTCTCCCACCCCTCTTTTCCCCACTCTCTAACCACCATCACTTCCATTTGTCGAGATACAATGGTGAACTCTCACTGATAAACCTTGGGTCAAATTTTAATGCTCTTCATTTTGTTTCATCATTCAGAACATCAATTCGTTTCGTGCAGCTTGACATATCATAAAACTCTTGCTCCAAGAAAAAATGTTTCATTTAATTTTCCTTATGACAGGAAAGATTATCAGAAATGATTAAAAGACTTGAGGAGCATTCATTCGCAATGTGAAATCTAGCAATTTTTTATTTTTAATTTAAATTGTATTCTGTATGGAAAGTTGTGGAAAACTGAATCCTTAACATTACTATTCTAACATCTGTCTTTCCTGGAAAATTAAAGTTCTTTAATCGCATGGCGTTATGTGACTAGTACTGAAACTGAAACTGTATTCTATGCATAGTAATTTTGAATTTGGAAATGCTCTTTCATCAACAGAGAGCATTCAATGGACTTTATAAAACTCTTACATATTTCCAAATGTATTGAAAGAGCTAGGAATGAAAGATTCAGAATGTTTCTTTAATTTTTTTTTCACATTTATACCAGCAATAGTGCTAGCACACAAAAATCCACACTGACATAATTATCAACAATCTTCTCTATATTTCTATATTTCAAGAAGAGAGAATAATATATTCATGCGCAGGTCTGCTTAAAAGAACAAAATGATCACACTATGAACTTAGTATGGTTTACCACATTAATGCAGCTCGAATAATCTTAATGGCTTATGGGTTTATAGAGATGGCTCGCTTCGATATTTTCCTCTTTGTTTCGGCAACGCCATGATCATCTTAGCTCATTGACATCATTTTCTTACAATAAAATAGCTAAAGAGACAAATCAGCTTGATATTATCTTCACCACAGTATTAATTAGAAACAGGATAATTTATTCAAAAAATTCTGTTCCAGTACTGAATGCGCCGGAGCGCAAAATCAAAGGGCAAAATGGCATTGTAAGTTATGTGCGTAAATTTTATTGTTCCACGGAGTATCTCAACACGAAAATGATGAATCCTAGCCATGGGTTTCACTACCATTCTCAATCCCATGAAACTGCAATACGCTTGATCCTAGATGGAGATGGACTGTAGTTGTATCCACATATGTGTAAAAACTTCATTTTTTTTTTTAAACTTCAAGTCAGATATCCTAGATGAACAAAATTATAGACTGCAGATAATCTTCAACAGGTCTGGAATGCTTCTTGATCAATGCAAGCTCCAGCAACGAAAAATATTTTTTCGCTCTGCGATTTCATGATGAAGTTTAACCAGCTTGTTTTTTGATCATGATAGATAAGAAGTTGAGCAGAGATTTTAGACATTCTTTGGAGTACTGAAATAGACTATAATTATTTTTTTCTCAAAGGAATGCACCATTTTTTGCTTTCTTTAAATTTTGATGAAGTGCTTTTCGTTTCTTAAAATTACATATGAAATTTACAGTTGGTTGGTCTGCGTGCTACGTTTGTACATCTATTTCAAGTACAGGTTAAGAAAAAAATTCTAGACGTATAATCAACTTAAGTTGTAATGTTTTTATCCTGGAAGAAAGTTTGCAAAAGTTACTTAAGCTTTAAACAATCCCTAGAGTACATCGCCGCACAAAATTACTTTGAAATGTCTTCAGAGTGAGTGATTTTTACGTGACAATCAACTTCAAGTGCTTCATACTTTTTTAAAAATTAGGAATAAATTGTCCATATAGATTTCATCGTTGGCTCGTTAGGCAGAATGGAGCTTGTAATAGGTTATCCAATTTTTCCCAATAAATCACATATGCGATTGGAGTAATTTCTCGACTGGGAGCAAACTGGTTTCTGTGAGTTTATTTAAATTTGAATAAAAATAAATTTATAGATGCGGAATGACAAAAGAGTAAGCCATGAGTTGTGAATGAAGAAAATCAAGAAAAAAAATGTACAGCATTTGTGCATCTTTTCTGTGCTGATATGTATGTTGAAATATTTCATTTTCACTATCTTTCAAAAATAAGTGTTGTTTTGTCAACTGCTATATTCTCTTCAGCAACGCTTAGTGACGCTGCAGCTAGTCGTGCCGCTTTGGATCCCGACCGCTCCAGATCGATCCCACTTGCTCTGTCTATTCTAGTTGTGAGAATGCCTGGTTATTAAAGGCTACTATGGAGTCTGAGCGTAGATGTGGTAACCTGGAGACAAAACAAAGAAAAAATTTTAAGAATTGGTCTTTATAAAATGTATACCTTTTCGTCTTGCTACAGAATCTAAGCTTGTCAATCAGTCTATATTATTTTACGGCTGTTTACTATAGCCAGAATTTGAATTTTTTTCCCCGACCTTTTTTTTTACCCACAGACAATACTTCTTGTTAATATGTTACTGACGTAAGTAATGTTACTGGTTTATACTTTCCGACTAAGATTTTAAAATTAAACACACAATCAAAACACTTTGGTTTTTTTCAGCTCAAAAAATAAACTATTGTTTGTTTCTGGTTCATCCTATTCTTGCTATAGTTATTTTACGTATTCACTGAACAAGTGTTTGCTTATTCATTTTGATTTGTCCTAACAATTCAAAGAAAAGGAACACCAAAAAGTGCTAAATACTCAAAAGAATACAAAGGGATCTCACATAATATCTACACCGGTCATTAAGACTCGCTTATACCCAATAACTAAAAACTCCGCAAATCGAAGCGATGAATAGGAAGGGTTAGGGAAAGAGAAAATGTTAGAAAGAAAGAGGAAAGAATACTTTAAAAATATTACCGGAGTAAATTCTTTGATATTTTTCATCTCTATATAACGCTGCCTATGGCAAACTCTCCTGTTATGTTTCAGTTTCAATAGAAACTTAAAGTATTAGCTCCGTTCCATGCTTTTGGAAGAGTAGTGCAATTTATACAATACTTAACTCAGCTCATCAAATTAAGCTTACATTTTCTGTTTGAGATTTGGCTTTTGTCAAAATTTCGAGTTTATCTTAAATACTTTAAAGGAAAAAGACAAGGCTTTTTCAGTCAATATGGTATTAAATGTGGCCCAATTTAATTATTAGATGAAAATATCGAGGACCGTTTTTGTGAGGGAAATCTGTTATAAGCTTTGCTGTAGCGTAATAGTTTAATGGTTTGCATCTGTCTTTTTACGCACCATTGAAAGAAAAGCTGCCGTCTAAGAATGATAAACTTCATGCATAAGATTTCACAGTTACTTAGAAGACGTAAAATCTTTTGATGTCAACTTCAGTGGGTGTGAAAGCAATGGTTAGCTTCTTCATTATACACAAGGCCATGTGCTTGAGAAAAATTACATTTACACAGTCACTTCGCCGGTACAGTAACACTTCTTCGACCAAACAGATGCCCATGTTCTAAAATGTAATATCCCATCCCGAAGACATACTCGCGTAGTATGCTTTAGTTCTCTGTAAATCGTTTACATCATCCTACGTTGATCGGACATTTAATTTTAAAATAAAATTACCAGATCCAACCACTTTGAAGGAGAAGAAGGATTTCCGATTAATATTTATAGAAGATTTTTCTTCTCTTCAAAGGGGGCTCAATCTGGCATGTAAAGATGCTTTGTGTGTGTTATACAAAAGAAATAAAGTAAAAAATATTCTTTTCAGGCGTAAGTTAAAGCAAAGCAAAGATTGGCATCGAAGTCCATCCCAAGTAACATTGGTCATTTTCTAACTCTCCTTATACAAGAATCTCAGATTTGAAAAATAGGATAAGAAGGGAATGATAAAAAGAAATAGAAAACAGAGAGGCAGACAGGAAAAAGAAAAAGAAATAAACATGATGCGAAACTAAAACCAACTTAGAAATTACAGTATCCAAGAAATAGTATTAAAAAAACGATAGAAATCAATTTTTAAAAGCACTGGTATAGGTACAACGAGTCAGAAAGGAAAAAGAAAAAAAAAGGAGAAAAAATAAATGAGTGTAGGAATGAGATGGAGATGTCCCCCCCCACTTATCTTTCAATCAAAAGCTAGACAGAGCAACGCTTTTAACATCCTCGGCCAATGAAACTAGAGAGTTTGTTTTTCTTAAAAGCATTTCCTTGTGAAAGAATTCAATGTTTGAACGTCAGCACCCTGGAAAATTGCTCATGGCGTTTGGGTGAGCTGTAGTGCCTTTAAGCAAAGTGATGGAAGGGCCTGGAGACAGGGAGGAGGAACGTCCACAATGGACTTGGAGGAAAAAAGGAAATGGATTGTATTTTTCCTCTGCAATATTTTTTTTTTTTCCTTAAGGTAAAAGCGTTTCTACAAGCAGGATTTAAGAAGGGCCCAGACTTTAAATTTTATCTTTTGTTTACTCTCGGTATTAAGTTGTCGTTCATGTCTTTGCTTGGCAAACAGATCTTTATGTGTCTCTCTCTCTCTCTCTCTCTCTCACTCTCTCTCTCTCTCTCTTTCTCTTTCACAATTTTACTTCCGGTTTTTTCCGTCAGCAATCTACATTTTTTTGCCAACATCACAAGCCCTCCAACATTTTCACATTCGATTTTATTATGTCGTTTACTCACGTCACCGTGTTCAGAGCATCTTAAACTTTTGGAAAAACAAGGTTGTTTGACAAGCGAAGAATTTCTGTAAGCGCATATGTGTTTAGGATTGAAGCGTTTGTTTCATAGAGTGTCTAGAAAGTGACAGGAATCTTGGGGAATCCTGCTGGTGCTCAGTCTAAAAGGTTGAAAGTGGAAAACAAACACATGATTCCAGATAGAAATAATGAATGCCTGATAAAAGAACTGATGGAAATTGACAGGGGGAGAAAGTTTGGATCTTAAAATGATTGAGAAATACAGAGTTTGCAATCATTTTGAAACTGAAAAAGAGATTTTTATTCTAAATCGCCTAAGGCAAGGCTTGGGATAAAATGAAGGGCTTTTTTTTTCTAAAGTTAACGATATCTAGAATAGAGTAGGAGTAGGATGACAGGCTGAAATGGGTTTTTTATGCTTTGATAAAATGGAAATGAAGAAACAGAAGCACAAATCCGGAGAATGGAAATGCAGGCAGAAGGAGACAGAGGAAGGAAAAAATATAATATCAATAGGAGTAAAACAAAAAGTTAGAGGAAGAGATAGAATGATATTAATTAGAGATGATATGGTTCAGCATCTTTCGCTTTTATTTCTTATGCTGTCCTGGGATTGGCGATGAATTACAAAGAATTCTATCGAATGGCTACGTAAAATGTGTTTGTTGAGATATGTGGAAGGCGCAGCAGGAAGGGATTCCAATTGAAAGATGTTGTTTTTAAATGTCAGCGGCTGCAGTTAAGAGTATCATCATAACAAGCATAACAAAAACACAGGTGCAGCTCAGGTGCAAAAAGGTTGAGGATTCATTATTAACAAAATAATGGCTATCCATGTTGGAGCTTATCAGCCTTTACTGCATGTCTGAGTCTCCAATGACTATTTCACAGCATCTTCAACGCTTCTTCTTCCCTTTCAGCATAAGCATCCTCAAAGATTGCTTCACCAAGTCCTCCTGGTCATTATCAGCGTGAAAAAATATTTTATTGGCCACATATCAATAAAGCTTTCAAGCCATTTTTCCAAAAAGTTAAATATTCCAGGGGCAAATTATTTTATCTGCCTTCTATGAGTAGCCTTTTGTACCCCTTAACATCCAACTGATTTTAGTTGATAGAGAATTATCTTATATTTTCGCGTTTTGCTGTTTCTAAACTTAATGTTTAGGGCGATATCGTCGATATAAAAAGTAAATCACTTTTAGTAAATTCAAGCATCTTTCATAGAAATTCCGAAAGATTTAAAGCGACAAAATAATGAACATGTTCGTTCTTTTCCTAGTATATCTGAAACATTATTGGTAACAATAATCCTCTTACTCTGAATATTTAAGACGGCACACACATTCCTTAAAACTAGCGGTTGGATTCTTTCCTATCAGTCTTCAGCCTAAAATTATTTGTGACGTCTCTCTACGTACAGTAGTAAGCCTCATGTCATCGCAAAGACCACTATGCTTATTATTTTGCTTCTCTTCTGATCTTTTTCACGAGGTCCTTTCCAGAGTAACCAGTGCATACGTACATATATGCTTTGTCAGGATTTCGTAGGCAGATCCTAACTTGGAAAAGTTATAAATAACGAATTATAATCAAAGAGAGTCGCGACGTATTTTTCATTAGCCTTTATCGTTGAAATAAATTATTGACGCATTGCTCGTCGACCATCCCCATTTTTTTACGTAAGAAAAGGAATGGCAATATTACTTCAAAGAAACTGTCTGTACTAATCGAGCACAAAGAAGTTGGGCCATTTGTTTCAATCGAAGATTTATAACATCTAACATGGGATTGTTTTTATGTATAAGACATTTGTGAGTGTCTCATTCCGGGTACTAATTACTTTTCATTGGAATTTCTTGACATCTTTGTTAATGCGGGAGAGATTCAGAAGGTTGACCGTTGCTTTCGTATCTCAAGATTTATTTTACATTACACAAAGATATAGATTTTGAAAAAAATGTAGATATTACCTGCTTTCTAATGAATCTTTCTCAAATCTTGAGAACTATATTAATCATGATTTCAAACTTATTTACTATACTCGCACGAGAAGATCGAATAAAACTGATAAATTAAGACCGAGAGAGAGATTAAAAAAAAAAGAAAAGATATTTCATATAATAATAGACTGATTAAAGATAGAAAGATAAACGAGAAAACAAAACAAAAATGAACCAATTGATTATTTCGTGTTCATAATATCTTCTTTTTTCTCGTCTACTGAAAATCAAATTTCACTTTGTTGGGATAAGTCAGTCGCTCCTATCAGACGATCATTCAGAAAATCAAAGAAAAAAAAAAGTTGAGTCTTACATCAATGAAGAGATGAAACTAATAATGGTGTTCTGTAAAACACAACGGATGTTCTGCCAGTTTTCAGTCAGATGATAATCCTGGAGGAAAAGCCGTGGTTATCCCCAAACAAAAAAAAGTAATTATCACCTGGTCTCTACCGGAAACTGGGTCGATTATGGGATGAGTCACGCTGATGTATTGTGGTATATTGCGGGTTCCCGGGAGGAGTGTGTGTGTGTGTGTGTGGTGGGGGGGGGGGCAGACTGATTTTATAGGGTTCTTTTTTAAACAATAAAAAACCACATAAAGTCTTACTGGCTTATGTAACATGTAGTAACCTGTTTATATTTATTAGTGTTTTACAGATATCTATCGCTTTTCATTTTTTTTTTTACTTCTTTTCCAATATCTTTGTTGCAATATCGTTGTTTAAATGCAAAAATCCACTACTGTTGCAATAGATATCTTTTGGCCAATAAATTGGTATGGGTTAAAGAGAGGTCGTTCTCTATTCGTTATTTAAGCAATATGGTATGCATCCTCAAGCTAAAATTCAAATGCAAATGAAAAATTATGCAGCACTAACTTTTTAAAGTAAAACATCTGATATATTTATACCATTAAAAATGGGTATGGGGAATGTTGTTCATACCTGGTTACCTCACATTCAGATCTCACTTTCTCTGTTTTGGCTGTGCCAACTCAAAATTTACCTGCTATTACTAAAAGTAGTAGTAGTAGTAGTAGTAGTAGTAGTAGTAGTAGTAGTAGTAGTAGTAGTAGTAGTAGTAGTAGTAGTAGTA
>BLXT01000468.1:413735-431517 GCA_019648995.1 Plakobranchus ocellatus | reverse complement strand
AAAAAAAAAACTTTTCAAAGGATCATCACTCTATATAATTATAATCATCTACACCGACAAGCACTAAACGTGATCTGGTCCATTTGTTTCATAAATATATGAGTAGGTTCAAATGGATATTTTCTTTTCAGCACACTTCGAGAAAAAGTATTATTTTTGTGAGACACTTCTTTTTTACAGCCATACTGATGTCAGACTTTCAATCCCCATTTAGCTGCTCAATTCTCAAAACCTCTGCTGGATTGCCCCAGTGTTCCAGAGGATTGGGGTACGCTAAAATATACGTAACAGTGCATATTCACATAGTTCTTTTTTCGTTTCTTTGGGGTTTTTTTTGGTTTTTTTTTGGAGGGGGGGGGGGGGGTGAGGACGGGCGGAAGGCTAGTTAATTTTTTACTCACCCCAACACATATATACTAACACACAAAAATGCACTTGCACACATTCCCTGTACACGGATGGTTACCAACGAACAGACGTCAGTCTGCAGACGCGCAAATTAATTTAGTAATCTCTCTATGTATGGCCAGAGCTCAGCTTCAGAGCTTCAGAATTCCAGAACTCCAGAGCTCCCGTTTAGGATCAATCCAATTTTGCAATTCAATTAGAACTCTTCCGTGAAAAAAGCCGCCAACCCGCTGGAGCTTCTCCAACACATACACACTTACGTAAACTCTTATGCACACGATCATTCGTGATTGATGGCTTTAATCCTATTCGGTTGAACTAAGATATAAAAGCAAAAAAAAAAGTAAAAAAAAAAAAGGCGATCACGGCGGCTGGCCAGGGCCAGATAAGAGATGATGGTCTCCAGGGGTCCGAGTTGTTTTATGATGTGGAGAACACAGTTAAAGGGAAACAGGAGCAAATAAAGTATTGCTTCCCCCCCTTTCTCTTAAAAATCCGCGTTTCATTTTTACCCTTTAAAGTTTTTTGTTTTGAATCGCTCGAGTTTCGTCGACGTCTTTAAAGAGACAAGGTGCTCTTGTTTTGTGTATTCTACTGCCGTATCTTTTAGCCGAAGCTTAAGATGATCTGTAAATTTTCTTTAGGTTAAAATGCTTTGATGAAAAAAAAAATGATGGCTTCATAATATTAAAAATATTTTTGCTCCTCTAGCACAAGAAGCTCAAACATTTGTATCATTTGTTATCAAGGATTTTTCGCAGTTCAAAACAAAAAAAAATAAAACTAGTGTTATTCAAAACAATGGCTTAATGTAATACATGTATCGGACAGCTGCCAAGAAAACAATGTTTTCTTCCAGTTCATACCTCTCTGAGGTAAACATGAAAGGTTATAGGTCAGACAGTATATATACTCATTTCTAAAATGTTCCCTCAAGGGTATTTCTTTTAATACCATCCATTTATCCTTTTGTTACATTTGGGTGGGAGTGCGGGGAGGGGGGAGGAGAGAGAGAAAGAGAGAGAACGGATATGTCCTTACTATCCCTCAGTGAAATCTGAACTCTCTGATTCAAGTACCTTTTTCATTGTAGGCTTGTGCATACCGAAAATATTAATCTTATTATGATAAGAGCGGCCACACTATTCCTGGCGTCCATCTCTTATATATCAAAGGATAAGCTTAAAATAATTTCTTTGAAACTAAAATTCGATTTCGTAAATTCGCAGATATGGGAAAGAAAAAGAGATGAATCTTGAAAAGCTGAAAATAAATGATAGAACCGCCGGTGTAGCTGGTGCCTTTTCTGGACAGCTCGATAATGAGATTTAAACTAATCTGCAATTTTAAGATTCAGCCTAACGCGGTTAGAGAAACAGTGTGGGCTGTTCAGATTCGCAGAAAATAGCAAGAGGAGACATTTATAAATTCAAGCAAAACAGGGAATAAAAAAGAAACCCAAATCGATAATGTTGTTTGTGACCGAGTGACCTTTAGTGTTCAGATTCTAATGACTAATTAAATACTGATATTCCTCTCTCTCTCTCTCTCTCTCTCTCTCTCTCTCTTTCTCGTTGGCCTAGGTTTCAGGTTCGGAAGAAATTATGACTAAGAAAAGGTCATTTTAAGAGAGAGTAGATTAAATCAAAAGATTTATATTGCCCCTCTCTCTCTCTCTCTCTCTCTCTCTCTCTCTCTCTTTCTCTCTCTGTATATATATATATATATATATATATATATGTATATATGTGTGTTGTGTGTGTGTGTGTGCATGTGTGTTCTCTCTCTTTCATACCTCCTCTCGGTATCTTCCGCTCATTTTCTCACATCTCTCATGAGAAATTAATACATAAAAAATAATTCAAAAGAATTATTTGTTTGCCATGATCAAGAAGGTACAGTTGTTATTTTACCATGTAGACTAATACAGGCTCAGGCTTGTCTTTTCTTCAGTTCAAAATAAAATATATAGGTTTAAAATAAACTGGAAGCCTTTTCTTTTAATAAATATCTCAGATCTATAAAGCCGTTACTTCAATAAAAATGATTTGTAAAAACAAAAAGGAAACTTATATCACCATATTCTTTACCCTTAACATTGGCTACATAGTTGTGAGTGCCTGAGTATAATCTGAATGAAATAATCATTACAAAAAAATAGCCTTAGCTCTTTTGTCCATACAGGAAATATAATACACCAGATTAAAAAGACGTACATAATAATCATCGTTGCACGTAATTAGCATACCATGCTTGCTTTAAATTGAGAGAAAAGAACGATGTTTACCCCCTGTATAATTTTTACTTATTGGTCTCTTAAAAAGAGTATGGTGTGTATTGGCTTATCTTAGGCCTACCATACTGACTTCTCTCTCTCTCTCTCTCTCTCTCTCTCTCTCTCTCTCTCTCTCTCTCTCTCTCTTTCTCTCTCTCTCTCTCTCTCTCTCTCTCTCTCTAGCTCTCTCTCTCTCGTTCTGTCTCTTACCCAAACTTTTTTCTCTTCCCTTCTCTTTGTCTCCCCCTCTTCCCTCTCTCTGGTTTTCCCTTAGTTCTTTCTTTGTCTCTTTCTGTCTTTCTTCCTCTATCTCTCTCTCTATCTCTATCTCACTCTGTTGTCCCCTTAGTTCTTTCTTTTTCTCTCGCTGTCTTTCTTCCTCTGGCTCTCATTTCTGTCTCTCTCCCTGTTTTTCTCCTCCCTTTTCTCTCTCTGTCTTTCTTCCTTTGTCTCTCTTTCTATCTTTCTCTTCCCCTCTTTCTGTCAGTGTCTGCCTGTCTTCTTCATTCTCTGTTTCTCTTCCCACCCCTTTCTTTCTCTCTTTCGTTCTCTGTTGACCTACCTGTTCGTACTTCAATAAAATAGTAAATTATACTCCTTGATTTCCAAGACCAACCAAAAATCGACTTAATTGAAGATCTTTATAGTCGCTACGACTATGACCAAAACTTGATAGCCTTCCAAAAAACACAAGTACTTTTGATTTTGTCCCAAAGCTATTTTGCTACAATATTCAAGCCATATATATATATATATCACTTATTTTAAGATTTTTATTGTTTTGTATAGGGCAGGAGTTTTTTTTTTTTTAATCTTTGATGAACAATTAAGAATAATTGCTGACTGGGCAAAATTATACAATGAAGTATAAGATTTTTTTTTCAATTAAAAAGAGAGTGTATAAGTGTCGACTTAAAAGACAATACAATAGTAATACCCAAAAAAGAGCAAACTCTTTTATCTCAATTCAGCTTTGACTAAAAAGATAATAGCAATAAAAGGGGCAAACTCTTGACTCATTTCCTTATATCTCTATTGACTAAAAACATTGCGATGAAAGGGGTCAACTCATACCTCACTTCTTCACTTCAGACTTGACTAAAAATATAAAAAGACATTGCAATAAAAAGAATGACGCCTTTTTCATTTCTTGCTTTCAGTCATGACTAAAAAGACATTACAAAAAGACAACTTCTCTGTGGCAACTACTGCGCCCGTTGTTATCTACAATTTTTGCTATGGGTGATGCGAGTAAGATTAATAACATTCAGCATTCTCTCGAATTTTAACAAGTTCTCTCGAATTTTAACAACTAAACGTGTTTTTCTTTGCTCGCTTGTCTTCTTACACTTGCACACACACAACACTTCCTTCTTACTGGCCAACCATTACGCAATAAAGAACAGGGGAATAAACCAAAACAGAAAAGTTTCGTGCGTGCTGAAAAAGATTTAAGAACAAATGAGTGTGTTTGTGATGTGATTGCGTGAAACCTACCATAACAGAAAATACGTCCGTCTGAAGCCAAGCCCGTTCATGCAGAATGTCTTTGATGCTGGACGAAGAAAAAAGAAGATGACAAATGAATTAAATAAGAATTTACCAACCTAAAATAACATCAAATGTGGCTTGACCTGGTAAAAAATGTGACTGCAGCGGGAATATTGCCTCTCGTCTACTGTTTCCAGAGGCAAAAAAGCATTATTACTTTTTCTATACATACAGAATCCAACCAAAAGTTTCGACTGATTTAACCTTTCAATCAGAATTTTGAGACTTGCGGTTATGAAGTCTATAGAAGCTTCTGTTATCCACATGCAAAGAAGATAGATATACTAAATCGTACGTTTTGAGAGCTCTTTAACATTTTTTTTTCTTTCAGTATTTCGAAATGAACTTGATGAAGCGTGAATAAACTAACTTGCTTTTAAGCAATATGTTTGAATAATGATTCACTAACTGAAGTTGTGTGACGTGCCGACATTAGAAGGAACATAATTCGCAAGTAATTGTTCAAGATTTATTTTTCAGTAGGCCTTATAGACGATCGTAATTACAATGCTGATACGATCTATCTTATGTCTGCAATGTGAGCATGTGAGTGTGTGTGTGTGTGTGTGTGCGTGTGTATGAGTGTCTGAAGCGTTTTAAAAGGTTTCTAATAAAATAAAATCATCATTTGCAGGGTGACGCCATTAAATGACAAGCGTTTACAACATGAGGAAGAATCCGCAAAGTCTTGTATTCCTCAGCTGTGCACAAACCTGCGAAATCAAACCTATGGCCTTAAAACATGTGGGATTTTTTACACGAAGAAGAGAAGAGTTGCCAATTATAAGTTACGTTCATACTAGATGAAACAACACCAACAACAAAAACATTTGTAGTGCTCCTGGGTGTGATGGATCTTGCGTTGAATATTTTAATGACGCAGCAAACACGCAAGCGCACTTAATATTAATTGGTTTTATTGTGCAATCCTTGCTCTTGTAAAGACAGTATTTTGAATGAGACTCTTTTAGATTTGCATTTGCATTTGCAATTTAATGAAGGCAATGCCAAGACCCTCTTGGTTTGTTTGTTTCTTTTTTTACAATTCAGTCTGTATGCATTTCTGTTCAGTTACATCATACATCCCTTTCTTTCTTTTTGGATATTTGTTAGCAAAAATTAATAAAGCATTGTTTTAACTTTTTTCAAAACGTTATTGTTGCTCTAGGTGACAAATACATAAGTAATGACATGTTCAATGAATACGGTTAGTACTGATTCCACATTAATGAAGATGAATTACTACTACTATTACTACTACTGCTGCTGCTGCTGCTGCTGCTGCTGCTGCTGCTGCTACTACTACTATACTATTACTACTACTACTACTAATACTACTACTACTACTACTACTACTACTACTACTACTACTACTACTACTACTACTACTACTACTACTACTACAACTACTGTTTCTATAGCACTGATGAAGCTGCCTCAAACTCATAGTATGGTCATGAGAATGCGAACGTGAAACTGAGTTTACAAAAACTGATTGCGGCAACAAAAATCGAATTTTTCAATTGGGTGAGCTATCTATATTCCATTATTGTTTTGGCAAAGCAAACACTTCGCTGCACTCTGAAACCTACTGATTCAACAACAGCTTGTTCTTGTTTACCTTCAACACACGCAAGCGACACTAGAGATAAGTTGAAATGGTGCCAAAGGAAGAATCATGCTCGAGATTAGCAAAGGGCTGGTCAAATTTACAGATGAGCTGATGTTCAATGTTATAAATAATGTGTACGGGCGCCAGAGGGGTGTAAGCCTTTCTGCTTGCGTGCGTATGGATTGGAAGACACGGGTGGTCTAATTAATCATTAAGGGCGAATTCGAATCTCCAACTGCAGTTTCACATGGGATTAAAGACAATGATCTTTTTTTTATGTATTATATGTTATTCTCGCAGCAATCTTTTGACACTTTTATTTCTTATCGTGGACGCTTTAAAATATCCATCCAAATCCTTCTTGTCGACGTCGTGATTCAAAAAAGAACAGATTAATAGTTAAATAAAGCTACATACCATGACAGTGCAATCTGTCGGGCTGGAAAAACATGTATAGCGTTTAAAAAATAAAAAAAAGTTTTTTGCGATAGAGGGACTGAAAAGTCTACAGACAATTTTTGTCAGCTCATCATTATCTGGAATACGTATACATGCAATTCGCGTTTATGAACTGTATCTTACATACTGTAAGAGCCTGGCGTCATCAACGGCCTTTGCTTACGTAAATAGTACATTCTTCTCCAGCATTACATATGTTTAATCAGGTATAAAAAAAATGATGATTCGACAAAGGGCGCCCCTCTCTACCCTCGTTCAGCCAATGTCATAGACATTATAATCAACATCACTATCCTGTTTTACCAAGATAGTCTTTTTTCTAGCTTTATCCCGTCTGTATTTTAAACAATGTCTATATTTTCCGCCTCACTTAGAAATAAAGCTCCATAGTCATTTTTGCCCCTGTCCAGTACTTAAGTCACAAAAATAAGATCTATCTTTCCGCCTTGATCAGCTCACAATTCAAAAATCAAATTTTGGATTTCATCTTCATGAACTTATTGAGAAACTCTTCTTTCATAATCAAGCTAGTAAAGCTATCAGCCAAGATCAGAAGTTCTTGTATAGTCATCCTATAACCCGTTCATTTATTATAAAATTGACCAATAAGAAATCATTGAAAAAGAAACAACTCATTCTACACAAGACGACTACAAGACTTCAACCCAGCTATGAAAACGTTTTAAAGTGTCCTCTCTATCCTCACGCCGCCTATCACACGGCCTTTCTTTCCAGTAAGAAAGATCCAGTCTAAGAACCAGTATCTTTTAAAAAAAAAAGGACAGTTGATCAAATAGCCACTCTCTATAAAGGCTTAGCCAAACAGCCCGGTGCTTTTTTAAAAGAACAAGGCGAAACGGAAACGAAAAAGTGAATCACCCTCCGGAGGAGCCTAAAGCCACAAGCACTATCTAGCAAGTACCTACCCCCAAGAAAGTAACCAGTCAGCTGCACTCAAGCCGGGCCTACCCTAGTCTTCGTTATTATAACTAGGTATTTGCTCTCAGAAGTCTCACCTGACGCCTTGGTCAGCTATCCTTTTGGCAAGCTCAGCGATGCCTCCAGGTCTGTCGGAGACTGTGACGCCAAATCGCACCAGACGTCCCTCTGCAGCCAATCCTCGCTCGATGACCCTACCCAGCGCTGTGGTGTCTATGTTTCCGCCGCACAAGGCTACAACGACGCTGCACCAGAAATAAAATACCTAAAGTTGTCGTTATCTAACGGTATTTTCTCATACATTTACTGAAAGTTATACTTCTATTCACTTAAAGTTATCTTTAGCAATAGTTATCGACGATTATATTTTTCCATTTCAATTTCGCTATCATATATGTGTGTGTGTGTGTATATATATATATATATATTTATATTTATTCGTTTTTGTTTTTGGGCATATAGGTGATCTCAAGCTTTCAAGCCCTAGTCAGGTAGGATATATAAGTTCTATGGCATAAATCTATTTCTGCATTCTAATGTTGTTTTGCGCAACAAAAGTCTGAGCAAAATACATTAATACTCGATAGATAAAGTACAGGAAAAGAAAAGTCTACTCACGTTTTCCCTTTGAGTTCCGGCACAAGACCCTCAATAATGGCCGCCAAACCAGCCGCACCAGCCCCTTCCACAACTGCTTTCTCCTGTTCGATAAGGCGGAGGATGGCCAGGGCAATGTACGACTCCCTGTTGATAGAAAGGTTATTACACGTTAAGGTGAAAGAGATAAAGACATCTTATCTCGTTGGATACAATATTAGTTTTGAAAGGCTGTTTCGAAAGCTAGTTTTCACTCTTTTAGTCTTATTTCAATGTTGTTGGCAATTGTAATAATATACAGTAAGCTTCCATTAAGATTCCACTAAGATTAAGTCTTTAATACCGAGCGGCCATCGGAAACAATAAGGTTTCAAACAATGCTTTTCAGAAGGATTTTAGCACCCAGCTCATTACTTCTCCATCACACAAATTTATCAAGTGGGCAGATCCATTTAGCAGTAATGATCACTCCTCGACGCTGGTATTCAACTCGACTAGTGGGATGGGAGCTAACATGGTTTAAAAAACCAAAAAAAAACTGTTTTAAAATCATAACTTTCAACAAAAAATCTTTTAGATGCAATTACTGTCTCTACCGTTTTATTTTTTCAGAGGTCAGTATTGATAACCATCCACGAACGTAGAAGATAACTGAGAGCAGTATAAAGTTGCCAAACCGGTCGGTGTTATTAGCTTCTTTTGAAGAGCGTCTTCATACTTTAGTGGATCTCGCTAGGAAAGTACCCACTGAGTTTCAATGAAAGAAACGCTAACCCCACCGCCACTAGCGTTCCCATTCAGGAAAAACAACCCATGACGGGCCAACCTTGAGTCAAATAAGTAAAGCCGTTCATTGTTGCTTTGATATAAATGACGTCGTTGAGCACACGAGGCAAAGTGAGACACTTTATTCAAGTTTCTCAGTGCTGGAGAGCAATCAAAATACTTCCCATCAACATTCACCTTTTGAATCAAGTTCCCATCAAAAAAGTTATTGATCAATTCATGCAACTTAAAATGAAAGCATATTATAGCTAATGTTGAAGCATCAGCAGATTGTCCTACCTATCAATTTACACCAACAGATGATATAATGAGCTCATGTGTTTATTCTAATTGTAGATTAGTTTTATCTTTTGCGTATCTTTTTGGTAGGCAATTCATATATACATGTAATTAAAAAATGAAACCTACTAGCGCATAGCACTCGGAACCAACTGGACTCAAATGTTTGAATGTAGAGGGGGTAAAAGTATTTTAATAAATGCAAGAACTTACATACTTTGTTTGTAAAAAAATAAAAAAACACAGCTTTCCAGGTTTACATTGTAAGTCCTTAAAAAGCAGCCTTTCAAGGAAGATTATAAAAGGATATCTCTGAATGCCTTTCGCATAACCTTTTTTTTTTAAGAATAAAGCGTAGGCAATGGCAGTCAGAAGACTAGAGGCAGATTACAATTGCGAAAATTAGAAGAAAGAATTTAGGCCTTTAACTCTATAAAAAGTGGCATAAATAAAGCAGATGAATTTATGAAACAAATCTTTTGAAAAAAAAAAGAAGTGGAAATATTGAATTCATGAAAATAAATCAAATGTGTTACGTGTAACGATTGAAAGTGCCCAAGAACTGAATTTCCCAATTGGCCGTCATTAGCGAATCTAATGTCCTCTCTCCAAATCGATAGTTCGTGTCACTGTCATATTATCGCTATATAATTATCGCTACGTTTGATAAGCAATTAGAACAGGCAATGCACGCACCAAGCAAGTCGAGGAAACGGTCGATTTTTCTTTCGGAAGTGCGCTATATGAGATGTTGTTTGAATTTTTAGTTCCATTGGGATTTTCAGCATGTGATGCATTTTGGCATACAAAAGGAAAAAACTGGTACAACATAAATTTTCACGAAATGTGTCTTATGTAAATGCACTGGAGGTTCTACGACAGTCTTTAGATAATAATAATAGTAATAATAATAATAATAATAATAATAATAATAATATCCATGAGGAGGAGGAGGAGGAGGAGGAGGTAAATAGCAGCAGCAACAACAACGACAACGGCAAGAGCAATGACAATAATGTGAAGAAGAAGGTGGAGGTGGAGAAAGAAAAGATAAACGAAAAGGAAAGGGTTAGGGAAGAGGAAGAAAAGAGAATGAAGAATGAGGGTGGAAAAGCGAGGCCGATAATGGTAATTATGACAATAATAATGGTGGTGATTGTGATGGTAGTTATGGTGTTGATTGTAGTCATGGTAGTAGTGATAGGAATGGTGCTCGTGGCGGTTGTGGTCATGGTGATTCATCGTATAAATAGGGTTTAAAACAAACATCCTCCTTAAAACAAGGGAAATAGAACTTTCACAGTCTGTGCACAGTATGTATATCATGTGCATCAATTACGTGCTGCTAGCAAATAATCTCTGTTCAAAAGCTTGACCTAACGAGATGTCGTTCGCGTTTCAGTAAGATGGGTCTTGAGTGAAGCGCATGAGCTGAGCTGAGCTGAGCTTTGAGCTCAAACTGAGCATAAAAATCCCCCCAGGGCAGAATGCCATGTTCAGCGAGAGGAAAGAAAAAAGGGGGAAAGATAATCAATACCACTGTGAAATTGCGTGTTGATTTCCAATAAGGTAATTTGCATCTTCGCTATGCATTTCCAACATCGCCATCACTCAGGGGCAGGTGTATGTGATTGTGTGGATGTGAGAGACAGAATGGATTGCACGGTTGCAGAATAAAAGGTGGAAGATCGATTAAATGCCAAGTGTGTGTATGTGTGTGTGTCAAACAGAAAAGGATGGAGAGAGAATGCTTTATTTTTCCCCCGATGTTTCTGACGTCATCTGATTGAAAAAGTAAAGGAGTTCTGAAACAAAACTGGAATAACGATCATCACACTCATTTTCCCTTTCCTTCTTGGGAGGAGAAAAGGTGAAGACGTTATAGCGCTTTAGTTGTAAACCACATAGAAAAAAATTGAGAGACTCTCCAGCATATCTATTGACAATCAGCTCAAAACGATTTTATGATGTTGGAAATGATAGAAGAGGAAAAAAAATTATGATTTTTCCACAGCGCCCTAATGAAGTGTTTTTGCACGATAAAATAATTGTGTATCTTCACTTTAGAACTCCATAAATCAGATGGTACATCAAACGCAGTCGTTGTTTTTTTTTTTAATTTTTATTTAAATGTATCATTTTCATTGCAAATAAATTTGATTTAGATTATTCGAAAACAGTCAAACGAGCACATTTTGATTTAAACTGTTGTACAATATCTACTGAGCAAGAAAGATTGAAAACCTTACTAAATGATCTTATGGTATTTGCAGTGTCTGTTTGTTCTTGTGATAATGGTGGTTATTTGCTTACAGTCCATCCATTAGACTCGCAAGCAGTAACAGCACTTATTGTACATGAACAAACACTTAACTGGTATCACAACTTGCGAGATAATGACTCTTATATGAGAAGGAACAACGCATACGAACTATGATATCGGCCAATAAACTTGATCAGGTAAAGATTGAAAGAAGGGGTTCGGAGTCATTGTAGCTTGTACGGCTAGCCCCATTATCTCATTGCGTTCACGACCTTATATCAAAACAACATCCAACAGTTGTTGCTTTTAAATTGCGATGTCTTATCCTATTTGTTCAAAGACAAAAAATTGATCATGGCGAAAGTAGACATCGAGGGTATCGAAGAAAATGAACTTTCAAAACATCACAAAGATAGTTTACTGTTATCAAAAAGGCGGGCACCTATGGCTTAATATTTTGCAGCACGCCAGGGCTCTCATAGCTATAACTATTTATGGCACGACTCTAAATTGCTCAGGGTTTGGGTTTCCCATCAAGCGATAGGTTACAGATTAGATATGAAATGGCAACTTCAACAGTTGAACAACAGGAAATAAAAAGGTACTGTTGTGATCGAAGAGAGCGGCAGTTACTACTGACCAAATCACCATTATGTAAAGTACCCAACAACCATCAACACAGAAACAAGAGCTCTATCTGTTGTTCGTTATCTTCAGAATACCCAGAGCTTGGTCGTGGGCTTTATATTGAATCTCTGGTCGGTTGGAGGTCAATCTGGGGTAAGCAAACTCGTCCAAAATTAGTGGGACTTTTCAATGCATAGCCGATTCTACTGTCGCCAAGATCAACGGGGGTCAAAGACTGAGATTACCAAAGGAGTCCTAAAATGTTCAGAGACTTTAAGCCGCTTCTCACAGTGTTGGCATCCAACATCAGCGCTTTCATTCAGAAAATTACTCAGGGCCTCCGATCACTAAAAAAACTGAGAAATTTCTGAAGCATCAAACTCTTACATCAATGATTTACAATCAATCACAGTGGTTTTATACAGTTACAAATCCAGCCTAAAGGCAAAACATCTCTAGATTCAAGCATCTGTCCCTTTAACACAATCATATTATGCAAGTACTGACACATGCGAATGAATTTGTGTGGGTATGCACACAACATAAGGAAATAAAAAGTTGTGTAATTCTCATTGAAAACAAATTTTACAGATACTTGGGAATCTATTTGATAACCGCAGAGTTACGTTAGGAACCAAAAGAGGGCATTTGATATTTTTATCATTTGACCATTATAATTTTCAATAACTTATTAGCGTTAAACTGGATGGCATGACCAAATAGTGTACTTGTGCTACCTTGAAATGCAAATAGTCGAAATTCCTGTCCTGTGGCCAATAGATGTAGGCATATAAGTTTATAGAATGTGCACGCAAAACGAATTCAATAAGCACATCGCATTCATTATCATACTGATGGCATGCTCAAACTACAAGCTCGCGCAACGAACTTACATGTTAATTGGATAAAGTAATATGGCCATGGCATACTCTTAAATATTGCGTTAAACATATCAAATATCTGGATAATTTCATCTTTGGCCAAAGATTTCATAAAGATACCAGAGTTGCACTAATATTTGTAACATTTTGAATTATTTGTTCATTCTCTTTTTCCCAACATTTCTTTTTTATGCTGTTCATTGTTTTTCACTGTGTAAGAAAGTCCCTTTAAAAAAAAAAATTAAGAAATGGCTTAAGTGTTTTAAGAATTTAGAGAATGAACAAATAATTCAAAATGTTACAAATATTAGTTATAGTATACAAGCTCTCTTAGCTGGACCTCTTAACCATAATCTGGAACTGAAAAAAGGATTGGGAAATACAAACTCCAACTTGAAGTCAACTGCTGACATGGGCCATATGAAAGAATGTGGAAAACTAGATTTTGAAACAATCAACACCTGAATTAAGTTTCTACACCAAGGGCAATGATAGGGCATTTAATCCGACACCAAAAAAAGTTTTAGTATTGTGAGGACTGTTCCAGAAGTAATTTGATATTTTTGCATTGATTCTTAGACTTAAGAAGAAATTGTATTTCAGCTTGATCAATTATTTCATATGGCATTGCAATTATCAGAATTCTATACCTCTCAAATTTTATGAATTATACTATTTTGTATGCTCATGCCTGATAATTATTATATACATATTATTATATGTATAATTTATATAAAAATTATGCCATTTTAAGAATAATGAAGTGATCTGACTCAGAGTGCTGGTTATAATTTTTTAAAAATATCCTAGCAGTCCTTTGTTCTTCTTTTTACATTTGGTTTCTCCTCTTTGTTATTATCAGGATACAACATTGAGCAAATGATGATGGTAATGCCTTTGGTGATGATAAGGATGACAGTAAGGAGGAGGAACAGGATGATGATGAGGAGGAGAATGGGGATTAGAATGAGGACGATGATGATGATGATGATTATGATGATGACATCTGACAATGCCAATAAAAATATTTCATTTTGTCAGTAAAACAAAGATTAGTTCCCAGGTGTTTTTTTTAAACATGTAGAATATAAGTGGTCCACTGAGAGTAGAGAATCAGGCTCCTGTTTTTGTTAGCATCTTATTTCGTAGAATAGATTTCTTTTTATTCACAGTGAGGTTGTAAATGTTTTAGAAATCATTATTTTTTTTTGTTTGTTTATTAATTGTTAAAATTTTATATTGAAATATTATGAATGCTGTAAAACTTACCTAACAGTAACCATTTTATCAATGTGACCTTCAGCTGTGGCAAGCGAGTTACACCCAACCACAGGTACTGCAAGACCTGAAAAATGATGAAAGAAGGGCAGAGAAAACAAAAATGTCATACAAATACATCTGGTCAAAAGAGGCATGTTCCTTTTTTACTATATATCATTACAAGATGCAAATTGAGATATGAGCAGCCTTGTGCTAACTCCAACAAAGTTACAGTTGGCCTTTAAAGTGTTGCTAAAATTTAATACTATCTGTAATAGCATTTTCATAGATCATGTCATAGATGTGAACACTTCCTATGCAGTGGTCCCAAGATTGATTGAAGCAGGTGTACCCCCAGGCCCAGCTGCTCTAATGCAAGCATTAGAAATATTATCATTCAGATGTATTTCCATTATTATGAAGTCAACCCATAATAAAAGTAAAGTGCCCATGCATACATAGTCCAAGCAACGGGGAACCAGGAGTAGGGTTCTGATTGTTTTTGGCATACAGCATTATGAGGTAGTATGTCATTGCTTTCCTCACCTCCTTTACTTTCGCTGGGTCTTAAGAGACCTAGCTACCATTTAGTGCTGGGTGGACACAGAGGAGCAATGATAAATTGATTTGGCCCAGACTGAGATTCGAACCTAAGACCTCTGACTTGGTAGCCAATTGGCCTACCAGATAAGCATCATTCCCCCACCTCATAATAAAACTGTAAAAACCATCAATTAATCATAACAGTTAATGTTGCAAACTACAGCTCTAAAGAAAAAAGCAAATAGAATGTTTACCATCAGCAAGGGTCTGTCCTACATGAGACATAATTGGGTGCCCAGCAGCCATAGCTGCCTGGAAACCTGTGGACCTCTCAGACTCTACACCCTGCAAGAAGAAGAACAAGATGGTGTTTGATAACAGTAAAATAAGCAGTAGCATAAACTTAGATTAATCTATCTTTTGAAGGTCACATATCAAGCAATCAAATGACCATTTTTTGAATCGATTACTAAAAAGGCCAGTGGAGCAATATTGAGGAAAGAACAAGACTTCTTTAGAAGGGAACCAAAAAACTGTCTTGTACAATGTATTTTTAATATTTATCAGAGTTGATTAATTATACAAAAATTTAAATTCCTAAAGTTAAGCACTTAAGCATTTTGATTTTATATTCTGAAACAATGCTTTCAGGAAAGACAGTAATGGTTGAAGAGTTTCAAAACCCAAACTTTGATTGGTGCTAAAATAAAAATAAAATTTAACTAAGATTGACAAGGGTTCTTTCTTTAGCTGAAATCCCTAAACATCAGAATTTGAAGCCATTAATTACTCTGATGCATAGGCTAATTTCTTAAAAATCTTCACCGAGTTGGAGAAGTGATCATTAAATGAAAAAGTTAAAGCTATATTTTTTTATCGTTTTTATTTTTCTTACCCAGTATTGCCTCCTTCAGTTATTGGCCTAGATTTTGGGTTGTATACTTAAGACTACTACATAAATTTTCATAAACTTTTTCAAAGACATCAAATTCAACAGTGCATAAAGAAATAGTTCTTGATTAATTTAACAATACTATATTTTGAGACTATGACATGGATTACCAAAAAGTGCACTCATACTTTCAAGACTGAATACCAACGACAGCAGTAGTTCATATCTCCTTTGTGAATTTTGAAAGTTATGTGTGGAATAACTCACAATGATTTCAACACCAGGTTTTAAAGCCTTAAGTGCAATGGCTGAGCCCGCTATGAGTCCTCCACCTCCAACAGGTATGATGCAGGCATCCAAATGAGGAACTTGCTCAATTATTTCCAGACCCATGGTGCCCTGCCCAGCGACAATATGTGGGTGATCATACCTGCATTTGATGAAAATAATTTTTTTTTTGATGATTTCACTATGAATTAGACTTCATATTATTATAAATAATTATTCTGGGGATAAAAGATTGTAAAAAGGAAAGTTGTGTTATGACTTTAAAATATTTTTTTTATATTTTGCTATGCCTTTGATTATTTTTTATCAGAATTTTTAAGCCAGTGCTGAATAGGGCATAAACATATATATATTTTTCAAATCTATGCAAGTACTGTTTAGCTTCTTGAAATGTGGCAAGAGAATATATCGGATATTAACAATGAAAACTGAATAAAGAATCACATTTTGTTCCTTTCAGAAAACGAAAATGTTATGCAGCTTGCCTCAAAAATAAACTCAATAATAGTATGGAAAGCTTTGTTCAGAAAAATATGTAGGAGCTTCAGAAGTTAATTATTTTCTTTATTAATTCTCCAAATTTTATTTTCTAGGTCACAGATAGGACCAACTAAGTACCTGAGTGAGGGCTATTGGAGGAAGTAGTTTCAGTATTTCAACTTTTAAAAGGCCTATTTTTCACTCATGGCATAAAAGCATTATCACATCCTATGAAATTAGTAGCATTACACAAATTAAATTTTCTTGCCCTATCTGGTGTTTTCTGCCTGATTTTGTGTACAGATGACATGCATTTTTTTTCACATAACTTGATGAAACCAAATTCTGTGGACTGCGGTAAAAAATCTAGTTGAATATATTTTTACTAGGTAGGAATTTTTTTTTTAATTCGCGTTTCATTATGTGTGTGTGTGTATGTAGTTTTTCTTTCTTCTTTTCTCCCTTACATTGTTTAGAGAGATGGAATTATGTTACCATTTGTAATTAAATTCTATGATAATTAAACACGTGTTTTGACTTTTCGTTTTGTTTTGTTTTTTTTAATTCAACAACTGAAAATAGTGAAAACCTTCCACTTTGAAAAGAAAATTAGTGATAATTTTCTTTTTCTTCTTCTAAGAGAAAACAAAATTATGAGCAAAATTTTATAGATGATTAATGAACAATTTAAATAAAAACAGGGATTCCTGGATATAGAGCCTAGGTATTATGATTTGTAACAAAAGTGAAAGCGTATGGAATTCAAATAAAATTGACATAAATATTCAATTTTGTTTCATCCAAATAAAATGAGGTTCATAATCATTTTCACTGAAAATGATGAGAACTAATATTAATTATAATGTTTAGTAGTCAGCATCCTTTCTTTAAATCAAAAACAAACTTAGACACCCCCCCTCCCCAATTTGATTTTTATTCTTCACATTTTTTCGCCATTCTCTCCAGATCTTCCAAATATTTAAGAACATTTCAAAAATTACTCTTATGAAATTTCGAATTGCTGAGAAGATCCATTTAAAATTTGCGAAGAGGGAGGAGTGGTTGTTTTATGGTTGCTGTTTTTTGCCTTGCTTTTTTAGTTTAATCAGCATA
This sequence comes from Plakobranchus ocellatus, assembly GCA_019648995.1. Taxonomy (NCBI): domain Eukaryota; kingdom Metazoa; phylum Mollusca; class Gastropoda; family Plakobranchidae; genus Plakobranchus; species Plakobranchus ocellatus. Next base: position 414,264 of record BLXT01000468.1, on the reverse strand, counting down.
AGATAATTCTTGGAATTTTATACAAGGTTACAAATGATACTGCTCCCCTAGGCAAAGATCTATCATAGATCTCATTCATCTGCCTTTTCATGAAAAAGCATATCTGCATTATTAACATTTTTCAGGACGGGCTCTTTTCATTCAACTGTTGCTACAGGATATAGCATATATCTTTAAATTTTTTCATACTTCTTTGATTAATGATTTGAGAGTTCGTGGAATGATTTAAAAGATGGAGTAAGATGTTTGTCTTTTTGTTTTTGATTTTGATTTACAATTACTCATCAGCATTTATATTTCTGCAACAAAAATTTTTTTAACACCAAAATCCCACAAAGTATCATATACATAAAATTAATTCCAGAATCCTTTTTCAAAAGAACTTAATCTCCCCAAGATCACTGTACTTCTTTATACTTATGTAATTTTTGTTGGCAGTTACAAATCTTCTCAATAATCAAACAATTGCAAAATTATATTTTCATGAAATTTTCAATTGCAGAGAGAGTACCATCAAAAAAAAAAAAAA
>BLXT01000468.1:321158-334530 GCA_019648995.1 Plakobranchus ocellatus | reverse complement strand
GGCCAGCCCGAGAACCCGTCGGGTGTTGAAAGATCTAAAATTAAAAGATGGAAACAACGTAAGTGATAAGAAGCTAAGAGACAAAATTAGATCTAGAATCTAGATATGGACTAAACCAAGCCTCTTATAGTAAGATTTAGGTCGATAACAGATTAAAACAATGCTGGGTTTAGTCTAGGTCAATGTAAAAAGACAGTTTTGGGATAATCCTTACCAACACCATCTGCAATCCCTACAAAACCGATAATACTAAAAATGAGTTTTAATTGATCAGGTCTGATTTAGAATTAAAACGTAATAATGTAAAAATGAAACACAATCTCTTGAGAGCAGTCAAGTTTTATTTCTTAATCAAACCTTATCAACTAGACCTAAAACTACTTCATAGTTCATTTTGTCAGTATTATCGATAGGCCTAACCAAAATCCACAGTAGGCCCTAACTCATAGGGACTGCCGATGTTAAGGATTACCAGATTTATCCCATTTGAAATGGGTGGTTCTCAGACACTCCCTAATCTTTCAAAATCTAGGGCTTATTTATTATTATACAATGTTCATCATAATTTTTTTTGTCTACTCAATGATTAAAAAAAGAAATATTTTAACATTAGGGGCTAATAAGACCATGCTAAATTTTTATGTTTGTTTAAGACCCAAGCTTTTTTGAGATTTGGTGGGTGCAGTTAACTTGTAAAACAAATAAACAATGAGTGTAACACATATTTTTTTTGTTTTGACCCATGGCTTTATTTTTTTTTCTTAAATGTAGAACTGCTGTGAATGTCGTGTCAATTTTTATGTTTGTTAAGAGCCAAGCTTTTTTTAGATTTGATGAGTGTAGTTAACTTGAAAAACAAAACAAAAAATGAGTGTAACACAAATTTTTTTTTTGTTTTGACCCACGGCTTTATTTTATTTAAAATGTAGAACTGCTTTGAATGTGGTGTTCACAATCCACAATGGGTCAGCGTAACCTATGGCATCTGGATTTGCCTGGAGTGTTCAGGAAAACACCGCAGTTTGGGTGTGCATCTGAGGTAAGCTATTTTCAAGGTTTAAAAACCTATCAAGTAAAAGTTGAATGTAATGTAATGTCAGTTTTCTTCTCTCAATATAATTAAAGTTCTACCACTGGGCTTTATTCTAAGTTTACTAGTTTATTAAAAATGATTTACTTCAGGAATTTCTTTGAACATTTTCTTCAAGAGGTCAGTCCCTTTTTTTTTTTTTTAACAAATGCAAAGGATTTCATCTGATGCCCATTCTAATACTCAAAATGAAATTAAGCAGTAATTTGAATCAGTCTGTATACTGTATGCCTAATAGTAATATACAATAAAGATATATAGATCTAGTTTTGTTTTCAATGTCATTTGACCAATAACTTTTTTACTGAAGCAGGCAAGCAAATTATTTAAGACGAGTTCAAACAGTAACAAAATGGTGTTTCAGCATTTAAAATTGCTGATACCACCAAAGACTTAATTTCATGAACTGTGCAAAGACAAAAACTCAAGACAGATATATAGTAGTTCTGTACCAAAATATCAGTACTTTAGTGTAAAGAAGGAAAAAAATGAATATATTTTTAAAAAATTTTCTATAGATGATTTAAAACTAGTTGTGATAGCTATCGTATATCTACAATGAACTTATTCAAATGCTGGGATAACATATTTTGGTAAATGTGTATTTTTAAGTACAATTTAAACCATGTCATGTTTTCTTGAATATATACAGTTGTCAACTCTGCTATTCAGATTGAGATTTAATAATCCTTTCAGCTTCACATAAAGCCATTTGTAAAGGACTTACAAAGGAAGCTTTGTTCTGTCTTTATTCTTCAAATCCAGAATAGAATTATCTAATGCAGTTTACCCAATGCAGATGATAATGAATTCCGGTTTGTTTTACTCATGTTCGTTGAGGAATTAAGATTTTTGTAAGATAAAGTGTGTGCCTGCAGTTACATTATGTGTTATGCTATTATGTTTCCAATTCCTCTACTCCAAATAGTGCCGAGGAGGCACATCCCCTTTCCAAGTCTATAAAGGACTGACCATTTGTCACCATGGAGATGAAATTGATATTTTTCTTTGTTTGGACTTAAAATTTTTAAAATAAAAATTTATTCTTCCTATCTGTGTGGAAAAAAGAAAAGATTTAATTTGAGAGCTCTCTTTTATTTTATTTATTCACTATTAATTTATTGATTGATTTTTTTTTTTTTGGTCTTTCAGTTTTGTGCGCTCTGTTTCCATGGACAAATGGAAGGATTCAGAGTTGGAAAAGATGAAAGCAGGAGGAAACCGTATGTGTAAAGAATTTTTTGAGTCTCAGTCTGACTATAAGGAAGGAATGAGCCTCCAAGACAAGTACAACACCAGAGCTGCAGCTCTTCTCAGAGACAAAGTAATTTGCCCTCTGTTTTTTTTTTTTTTGATTTTATTTTGCTTTTTTGTGTGTGTATAATTGTAAGGAAAATATTGCAGACTAAAATGTTTATTACCTTTAGTTTTTTTTTTGTTTTTGGTTTTTTTTTGCAAATAGCATCTTAGTCAGCATTTTTTCATTTATACCTCTGCTTAGAGAGCAATTTCTAACGTGATAGCTGTTCACCAAAACTTATTTTGTTACCTTGGCAGGAGAAACTTAATATCACTAATTTAGAATAAAGACTTATTCCTCTTCTACCATGGTTCTTACTGTGTAAGGCCTTGAGCCTGTTTCACCCCTTTATTTTCAGTTAAAAAAATATAAATAAAATAAATCTGTTATGCCACTACAAAATTATATGCTTTGCAGAAAAATTGGCCGAACAAAAAAAAAATAATTTAATGGCATCACTTAGAGACTAAGAAATCACTTCCAATAGGTATCAAATGAGATGAAATACTGAAAGAGTCTTTCAAAAATTGTGAAAGATATTCTAGATAAAATTTTACTACCTTTTCCAGTTAAAAATTTTTGTCAGGCAATATGTCTCATTATATGTTGACATACAAATACTTATTTTCATACTCTCTTAATAATATAAAATTTGTAATTGTTACAAAAAAATGCATCAAATTAGGAAAATACTATTGTTTCTGATTGATTGTAGGAAACTGTTTTTCTTCATTGAATGAGCCAGAGCTTCTGGAACACTTGGAAAAGGCTTATACCCTAAACTTTGTTTAGTGTAGTGATGCTTCCACTCAAATTAAAGAGTACATAGTGTGTCATGGGCATACATTTATATATTGCATATATGGAGTGGAGGTAGAATAAGTGCAAACATAAGATGTTCATTGTAAAAATAAAAAAAACAAACAAACAATAAGAAACAAAAATTCCTGTCACCGATATGGGAGCATCACATCGGCATTTTTTTCATTACTACAGTGGAAACGTTTAAACTGAAATTCTAGGGAATATGATTTCTATTTTGGTTTAAGCATAGCGCACTAAATAAGTAAGATTAAAAGGAGAGTAACCAGCTTCCGAAATATTAAGTTAAATCAATCCCACCCATCGTCACACCACAATGTGAATGAACACACCTATCCACGAATCTTTCTCTCTTTCTTATCCATTTCTTTTTGTCCTTCTCTTTCCTTTTCAATTAAGAGGTTTTTGCGCCTGTTATCGATGTAGAATAATAGAGCTCCCACAACTTCATCATCGCCTAAATAAGATTTCCGATCCTGAAGTCTCTACTTTTACAATTTAACCATCACCTAAGTTTTCCGGTACTGAAGTACTCAACAAGAGAGATGGCTTTATTACTGGCTGTGATGCAACAGTGTTTGTTTAGCTTAGCGCTGACAGGACCTAGACATATAGGGAGTGTCTGGCACGGTTCCGCTTCGTAACTGAGTGGTGGAAGAGAAGGGATGAACAGGTGTGCAGTAGACTTAAACCTAGCCAGACATCGGGCCTGGCCGTCTGTAGTGTGAGATACCGGTAACTAACAGAAATGGGTTTACATGAATTAATGCGAGAAAGAAAGGGAAGGGCAAGGTGTGTAAAAAAAAAAGTTTTTTTTTTTCATGTGTTGGTCAGACAGTGACTGGGCTTTCCCGGTAATTTTTATTTCGCTTTAGCGATACTTTGGCAGCCAACGCTTTCGGTTTACCGCATGTTAAAAAGAAAGAATAAGAGGAAAAACGGCAAGCTCTTCAATTTCTTTTTGTTTTAGCCGTTTTTGGTTTAGGTGTAGTCTACTGTAGTTTTGTGTCTAAATAACTAATTTTTTCCTCTTGGATTACTGATTTGGATGGTTCCAAATAGTCATTTATTTGTTTTACCACTTGGATTTTTTTTTTCTGTCTCATTCAGTGAAATTAAAAAGTTGAATTTGTTATGTTAAGTATTGACTGTAAAAATTGTATTGTTTAAGAAATAAATGAAATAATGTTGCTTTAACAATTTCTACTAGGTATCAACCATAGCAGAGGGTAGGCAGTGGAGTATAGAAAAGTCTCCTGCTAGAAATCACGTAGCATTCCAACCAGCTCGTCTGGCAACATCAGCATCAACTTCACGTCTAAGTACCAATACAGGCAGCAGTGGTAGTAGTTTTCACGTTAGCTCAAGTACCGGTGATCTCGGTGGAAGGGATAATTATGGTGGCGGATACCAGGGTGCAGACTCACTTTCCAGGTGAGGTTTTGAGGTTTTTGAGTCTGAAAGAGATGTGGGCATATTTCAATAAAATTAGGTTTTTGTGGAGCATTGATGATTTGTAATATGACACAATTTGAATTTTTGATATATCTCATTTATTGCCCATCAATTTTTTTTTTGTCACAGAGTAGTTTTGAAGCCACTCTTTTAGAATCATTAAGGTTTGGAGTGTCACAATATTAAACCAATATCAGTAATGGTAATCACAGGTTTCAAATTTGTGGCTTTAAAGATGAAGCTGTGCTTGGACTGGACTAAGTCACAAAATTGTCTGGAGATGTAAATTTTTTTATTTTATTTTATTTCTGGGTTTATATTGAATATATTTCTTCTCATGTATCAAGCAATCAAGCTATTTTTCACAATGTTTTTTGTGTGTGTGTATTCTAAAAGTGTTAAAAATAATATGATTATTTAGAAATGTAATAAATAATTCTCATTGTGGACAATAAATGATAAACTGGGAGGTGAAATAAAGAATGGCTCGGAAATTATTTCAGCTGTGTATTTGTAGATGTTTTTTTATGAAATGATAGTTTAATCCCACCTTGATTTTCCCTTCTCAGTGACTATATGAGAAGACAGAAAGAAGATTTCTTTAACAGAGTTCAACAAGAGAATGCTTCAAGGCCCGAGTAAGTTCTAATCAAGCATGCCATACATGTTAATGCACTTAGTCCATCTCATTTATTGAAGCAGAATTGATGCTTTATCTAAATTCATAGAGATCAAGCAAGAAATTCATAGTGACTGAAAACTTATATAGGAGATTTTTTTTCTAAGATTTTTTAACAAGATATTTTGTCAGCGGGATTGTTGGTCATGAAGTCTCACCTTTTTTTCACGTGGGGCAAATTTTTGGCAGAGAGGTTGTCTTATTTGAAAAGTCATTTTGATTTAATTAGGAAAGTTGCTAAATATTTTAATGCCTAAAACTCACCTGCATGTATTAAAAAATGTCAGATGAAGTTAACAGATTCAATTTTCCTCTCCAAACCTCAGAGATTTAGCAACATTCAATCTGGAAAAAAAAAATTCAAATATATTGTAGGCCAAGTTCAGATTTTCCTTAGCACTCATAAAGAAAAAAATTCCTCTCTTGGGAGGAGAAAGCAACAAGGGGGAGGGAGGGGGAAGAGGAGGAAAAATTCAGATTATCCAAATTTTAAATGTTTTGTAAGAAAAGGCAGAAAGGTAGGCCAGTTGCTCGCTGACCATTGAATCTATCTCTAAGTTACTTATTTTGGGATATTGTCTTAAAAAACAACAAATATATAACGCTCTCTTGCAAAATTGCCAATTTTCTCGGAATTCAGCAATGAGCATCCATGTATGTTTTTTTGCTCGGTTCCATGGATACATGTTTCTGTATATTCAATTTTTGGCTAAACTGACTGATAGAAGAAAATTGTGATTTACACATCCTAAATAGATAACTTAAAGATTAAAGGAATCATTATGTAACTTAACTTTTTGTATTTAAAAAAAATAATAACTAGAGCCTTTTTGAGTCTTTTATCAGGACATTTTCAGTTTGCTATAAGTTTCTATTGGTAAAGTAACAAGTTTATTACCTTATTTTATATTTTTGTGAGTCAATTTATTTGAGTTTACTTTGACACTGAATAGTTCTCTCTCTCTCTCTCTCTCTCTCTCTCTCTCTCTCTCTCTCTCTCTCTTTTCTGTCTCTCACTCACTCACTCATTCGCTCTCTTTCTCTTTCTCTATATGTGGAATCTTTTTGTGCTTTCACAGTTATTTGCCACCAAGCCAAGGGGGAAAATACACAGGCTTTGGAAACACACCAGTAATGGAAACAAAGAACAATGACTTGTTTGATAGCACTCTATCTAGCTTGTCCACTGTAAGTTCCACACAAAGTTACATTTCAAAGGAATCTAGCATGTAAAATGCACTCAATGTAAAGGGTTTCCCCCTTACTGTTTTAATCTCTATTATTTTTCTTTTATTTTCACTTTTAAAAACTTAGCAACTGTTGTTCAGAGATATGTCCATTTTCCAGAAATCTGTAGGCATTTTCTGTTCTCGGTTGGATTCTCTAGCTCCTTCACTATAGGGATAAGAATCCTGAGATTTAGAGAGTATAGACAGTTAAATGATATGTGCTTGCTCATTTGTGCAAATTTCTGGATATATATCTATTATTCTGAACTGAATTTGACTTTTTTTTTCAGTATGAAAGGCCACAAACACAATTTAGAATAACTAGAAAAAAATTACATTCCGTTGGGAAGAATTTGCCAAAAGTCAGGGAGATTATGTCTTTAAAAAAATTAATGATGAGCTTGCAATCTTGATCAGTCCAGGAATTGAGCTTTACAATGTATATGTTATCGTGTTGCTCTTTTAACAATGCATCAGATGCAACGCACACTTACGTATAAGCCAATTCAAATGAAGATTTTGATGCTAAAACTTTTTTGTTGACATCTTAATGGATGTAAAATTTATGCTTATATGCAAGTCATGATTATTGACTGTTAAGAATGTTATGAGCTCATACTTTTTAAGTGTGAGTTTTCATATTGCTTATCAATTATTTCTAGCTAAAGATATCACATAAATTAAACCTGACAAGGCTATAGGATATAGGCATTGGAACAATTTATACATTATTTTTGTCTAAATATACGCGGTTCATACATTAACCAGGAAGGGATACTAATCTAATCTTTGAAAGAATCTAGCTTAGGTAAAAATTGTGTAGATCAGAATATGAAATCCAAAGTCATATGAAGTGCATACTGTAATCTAAAACATTATATTTGGAAAAAAGATATGGTATGCCTGAGAAGATTACAAGTATGGCAGTGCCCTTAATTATAGCAGATTCTTTCTATGGATGATGATGAAAAACATATTTTTTTTTGTTTTAGATAACTGGACCAAGCTAGTTAAACTTAACCTGAGTTAAGTTATCAAATTGTGATAGAGAGAAGTTAGTCTTTTTTAAAATCTGCTGCTCTGCATACACCAATAATGATTTCAAATTTCAAATCTAATAATATGGTGATGATTATATCTTTGTTCCACAGGGTTGGTCAACATTCGCTCTCAGTGCAACTAAATTTGCCTCAGCTGCCTCAGAAAGAGTGAGTTCAAATTACATCCTTCTCTTTTCTTTTCCTCTTTGTTTCTGGATAAAATCATTTTTTTTTCTTTTTTCAGTGTTGTTTGTGTGCTTTCAACAACTTTCTAGCTCTTGGAATAATTGCATCTCAGAAAGTGTGCAAATTTGAGTTGATTAGACAATTCAGGCCAGAGTACTGCAGAATCCAAAAAAATCACACTTAATTTGTAGTACTTTTTTGTTGTCCTTTGTTTCTGATTTATTCTTAAAGCTGATGTTAAAACCAATTTGTCTTATGGTAACTGCTATGATTTATTGTTATTTGAGTCAGCAATAAAAAACTGATTTTGAAAAAAAAAAGACTTCATACAACAATTGTGTCATAGCATATTGTGTAAAAACTAAATTTATCACATTATTTACAAGATCAAATTATTATTGGGAGATTCTTTAATATGTAAGTGTTTGCTGTGTACTCTCCATGTTTGCTATGAAATGGAAAAGAAGCTTTGATAACAAAGTAGCCAGTTCTGTTTAGAACATAGTTCACAAAAGTGAATGATTATGCGCATAAAATTGAGACACTCTTGAAAGAGAAATTCTAGTTTCATGCAATTATAATTCTCCTTATGCAGTTCTTTAGTGTTGGATTTGTGTATTGTGAAATCTTCCTCTGCACTTATACTTTAAAACATCATGCTTTTAAGTAAGAAAAGAATATTGAAATATAATTTTACATTAAGCTTGTTTATGCATGTCAAAAAAAAATTATGAAATGTTTTACAATGTCGTTTTAATGTTCCTATATGTTCCCTTTCAATTTCTTTTTTGTTTTTAATGGTAGCTTTAGCCAAGCACAAAGTTAAAGCATATCACCATAAGTTGATCACAGTAAATGATCAGATCCAAATCTTTTGTTTCATAATTGATCCAATAACAGTTCTACAAAGAAAGCAGCACTCAAACAGGTTCCAAGGTTAATAATAAAATCAATTGTGTATTGGCTCAAACAGCAAAAGTTCTTTGTTGTCTAAAGAAAGATAACCTTTTTTTTAAGCATAAAAAAAATGTTATAGATAGCTTATACTACTTCATATTGTTGTGTTAGAGAGTGTTGTTGTTGCTATTGTGGCTTTAATTGTTTTTATTATTAGTGTTTTTATCATTATTGTTATTGATGTTGTTGGTTCCTCTGTTGTAATCGAAGTAGAAAATCAGGAAAAAAATATGCAAACATTCTCTCTCTCTCTCTATCTCTCTCTTTTTTTTTTTTTTTCGCCCATTGTGTACAATATTAATAGTTCAGAAAAGGAGCACATAAAGATCTGTGAGATTAAAATTAGCAAATTCAATCTGTAAGACATCAGCATGTCAGTATGTCGGCTAAAGTAATTGCTATCTTCGCCTCATATAGTTCTCTCTGGGACATCTTTTTTTTTTTCTGTTTAAGTTTTACCAACTCTCGTTCAAACCTGCTCAATTTTTTTGGTAATTTTGAAGAGAATTTTTTTGTGTGTGTAATTTTCTTGGCCATCAATGTATGTGATCGTGTATTCATACAAACACAAACTCCCTTATGCAGTGTCAGCTAAAATAAAAATGTCTTCACCCATGGAGGCAAAATAAAAACTGCATTTTCAACAGTGAAGACACTGTTGCCTAAGTATAAAATTTAGGCAAGTAAAAGTGAGCCTTCCTTAGTAGATATGCAATGACTTTCACTTTGTTGTTCTAAATCCATGCTGTGATGTCCCGTGGTGCTGTATTCTCCACCTTTCTCCCTGGATCAAGAAAACTCTTTGCATTGGTTTAATGCCTCTTCTCTCTCTCTCTCTCTCTCTCTCTCTCTCTCTCTCTCTCTCTCTCTCTCTCAAAGTCTAATTCTTCTCTGAGCCCTACGTGTCGCACTGATCCTGTCATACCATCGTGTCAGTTTCATATTGAAATAACTTTTCTACCTGGAATTTTGCCTGATATCCCCAAAATCAATATGTTGAACAATTTGTAATTCTTTAAACCGCAGCGGCTTGTGACAAGCGTATTTGAAACATTGTAGTATTATGGAAGTCTAGAGCAGAATATCGTTATTCATTAGCCACGTATTAGTTTGTTCTCCTTCTCCTCCTCCTCCTCCTCCTCCTCTACTTGGTGTTTTCTTTAAACTGTTTTGCTCGCTCAAGCTGTTTTACAGTTATCGATTTTCACTCTTTTCACTTCTAATTGTTTTCTCTTGGCGGCGGCGCTGCCATATAAGTCATATTTTACTGTCCACTATTTTACGGGCAGCTTAAGCCTTGTTAATAAGCGATCTCTTATCAGCGAGTATATCCCTTAAAACTTTTATATTGGGATTATTTATCATTATTATTCTAAGTAAAATGTATTTCATATGAGTCCTCGGGGTGGCTGCAGTCTGGGTCTGAAACTTTTGGGGTTCGATTCTGATGAAGATGGATTTTTGTTTAAAAGTTTTATTATTTTGTGGTTTAACGTGTTGACGGAAGTGAAACGTGCTGGGTCTTATTTATGCCTTTTTTCAAAAGGAAGCGCCGCAGGTTATGTCCGGTAACGCGACCAAACCAACTCATTATTTTATTTGTAAATATATTGACATGTTATAAATAATCAGTCAATACTGAGAATCGCACTATTTCACTCAAACTGCGTGTTGGTACCTCACAAGCTTGTAGGCAAGGACTCTATTACAAGGTCTACACAATTACCATAATGGCTGTGCTGTGTCGAGAGTCAAGTCCTTGGAGGTTTTGAGGAATTGCTCCTGATGTGATCTCATTTTTCCTTGAATTTCGCGTCCACTGCCTGATTGCTCCTTTGCTGCCATGGCTAGTTATGGGGAGTTGGTTTGCCCAGTCTTGCTGGCATGCTGTGGAGAACTGGGAAATGGACGGTTTGGTTGAGTTTTGGGAAAAGGACGTGTGAAAAAAAATGTATGTATGAGGGTTTGCTAAAACGTGGATTGTCATCATTTTTATGTACGAAAGGTTTTCTGGTAGCCATATTTGAAAAAAACTTGAACGCATCGATCGTACATTTTGATTTTGTGAGTGTAATGGCAGTAGAAGTAATAATTTTTTTTTTTTAAAATCAGTTTTATGCATCCATGCTGTGTAAATTAACCAAATAACAATCGCACGTAACTTTAATGACAAAATCACTAAAAAAAGTGGTCATTAAGATGGGGTTGAACAAATTACTACTACTACTACTACAACTACTTTTACTACTGTTGCTGCTGCTACAACTGTTGTTGTTTTTATTATTATTATTATTATTATTATTATTATTATTATTATTATTGTTGTTGTTGTTGTTATGTAGAATCCAGTTTTAAATCCACTAGGGTAGCGACTCTGCAGGGACACTTCAGTCGCGGGTTCGAGCCCCACCTCCAGAGTTTTGGCCTGACGGAGGGCCTGAAACCTCGAGTTGTGGACTGGTTCTGTATAAACACCAAACCAGGGTAGCTCTTTACCAGCTCCTCAGTGCTAGCGAAGGGGGACAATCCGTAAAAATATGTCGTGTGCAGGAAAAAAGAAACAAAAAAAAAAAAAAAAAAAAAACCCAGGTAATATTTAATTATTGCCTACTCAATACTTGATCGCAGGCTAGTCTCTTCCAAGCTGGACGTTGAGTGGGTTTCGATGTCCCCGGCATATTTCAGTGCTTCTTTGAAGCTGCAATGCATACTTTGACCAAACCGTTGAAGCATTCAAGAACTGTTCACAGTGCGTAAGTGCATGTACCAGTTGCCTAAGGCGATGACTTCAAACATGTCAGTACTTAGCCCTACAAGAAAGAATATGCAGCCTTTACCCTGAGCGCGTTCTCGAACTCCAGTATTCAATTTCTCTCTCTCTCTCTCTCTCTCTCTCTCTCTCTCTCTCTCAATCTCTCTTTTTCTCTTTCGCACTTTCTTCTCCCTACCTCTTGTGTGTGCATTAGCTTCGTCTTGTCTATTCTGGAAACATCGAAGGCGAAAATGAAAAGCGCAAACAAAAGCATGCATGTATGATCTCAGGTGTGTATGACCTTTCTGGCTTTATGTCGCAACTTGTCACTCTCAAGATTTACTGGTGGTGATTTTAGCTATTAATCGATGGATGATTCATTAATGGTAAATATAGATCTTTTTTATAGGTCTTCACAACATCGAGATCATTATCCATTAGACTTTCACGAACTCTCTCTTTGACTATTTTTATCCCAACCTTTTTCCCTCATCTTTTTTAAATCCTTTTCCTCCTCCTCGCCTCTTTGTCTATTTCACTCTCTCTCCCCCTTCCGTTTTCCCAGTCTCTCTCTCTCTCTCTCTCTCTCTCTCTCTCTCTCTCAAGTAGTATAAGTTTGGCTTAAGATCTTCACAAAATTTTAACTTGATCGCCGAATCAAAGCAATAGGTATACGAATAGGGATGTGTATGTATGAAATACACAACAAATGAAGTTTTCTGTGCATAACTTGAGAGTGATGTCTATAGCCATCTCTGTGAGGAGCAGAGTTAAGGCCGTCGTCTACTAAAACCCACTGGCGTTGATTATTAATCAACATACTACCTACTTTACATTAGTCTGATTATATTGAGGGCATGTTCTGTCCGTAAATCTGTAAGCTTGATTATCTTCCATTTAATACTCAGACTTTCTTTAGTTGGATAAATAAGAGTGAGGACAGGAAAAAATGGATTTAATAGTCTTTAAGAAATCGCGCGCTTTGACTTTGTAAAGGCAATATGTAAATACATGTATCACGATACAGGCTTTTATTTGACTTTAGGCCAAGTATTGTTAAGACTCTCATCAATAGTTCAGTTTGCGATCGAGTCAAAGTAGAGACAAGAAAAAAAATTACGATAGATTTGTATTAAAGATGTGCTCACCGTGATTCATTTCGCCTGCTCGCCAACTCGTCTATATCCAGTGTTATCTGATCCATGTGTGTAACAGTCCATTGTATGTGGCACTATATTCATGGAAGTTCATCACTATGTGCCCACAGGAGTGCTAATGCGTATGCGCGGTTTGGTGTTATGTTATATATACAGACCCTCAAAATGCTTTTTGATTGTAAGATTTTTGGCCCCAATTTAGTTTTAAATCCCGAGTCCTCAAGATTGGTCCATGTACTGCTTGAAGTCGCAAGCTGTAACGGAAACCTCAGTTAAATCGTTGCCCTAAGCCCACACGTGGATCAGACAACGCCGGCCGTGGATGTGTTAACAGGCAGATCAGATACATTTACAATGGTAATAAACGAAATTTGCACATAATCCATCTTGATTTTCTTGTCACCAATAGGACGTGTTTGCAAACCCAACCCATACATTGATAACCTGATCGAAATTTATAAATCTTGCTGGATAGAGATGCTCCTGGTTTTATTCCGTTAGCAAATTTTGTGGGGAACTTCTATCGTGGGTTCGAGCCCTCATTGGCGCTCTGTTCTGTGGCCGAAAGCCTGAGATCACCTGGTAAAAAGTAGGCTAAGAATATCTTTCTCCCTCTACCTTCCACTCTTTTAATTATTATTATTATTATTATTATTATTATTATTATTATTACTATTTTGGGGGGGGGGGGCAGGTTGTCTTTTT
>BLXT01000468.1:266917-295091 GCA_019648995.1 Plakobranchus ocellatus | reverse complement strand
CATCATTTTTTTATTTTTATGCCTGTCTGCTATCTCTCTCTCTCTCTCTCTCTCTCTCTCTCTCTCTCTCTCTCTCTCTCTCTCTAATGCGGCTACGTAGCACACTATGTCGATCTCAATCTCAACCTCGAAGGCTTAAGGGAACAAATATGAGGGTTAAACAAAGGCCCAACATTGAAAGTGGGAAAAGAATCGTGAAAAATGAATTTTGCTTTTGTTTCGCACTGTAGCAGGTTATTTATTCATAGATTTATTTTCTTTCTTTCTTTCTTTTTTTTTTTTTTTTGAGGGGGGGTTCTTGTTTGGATTGTAATGATCACATAATTTTTTTACGATAACGTGTGGTGTTGTATTTGTTGTTGTTGTTATTCTAGATGTGTAACAGTCTTTAAAAGGCAATTTTGTTTTTTTTATTTGAAAGTCAACCAACTCAGGTAACACTAATAAATTTATTGAATTTTGTAATAAGTATTTTTATTACTTTTATCATAAACACTTTCATTTTTTTTTCTTGGGGTAAAAGAAATAAAGGCATTGGTGGCCAAATTGTCAGTGAACTCGTCCTAAAAATCTGCAGTTATCTTCATTGTGTCACAGATTTGAACTCGCTCTCGGCGCCCGGCCCGACAAAACCCAAAAAGTTTGAGCCTATCAGCATAGAAAACGAAACTGCACACTGAAGAATATTGCCCATTAAGTCCTAGCTTCTCGACACTATAAGATAATTACAATCAAGCAGTGCGGAAGATTAAATTTTGCATACCAAATTAGCTCTGGTAATGATCATGCCAACAGCAGTAGTTTATTTTTAAAACAAAAATTTCATTGATACTTTTTTGTACCCTTTTCATGTTTTAATATTTATGAGTCATCGTAAAATTAATAAATTTTTTTTACTTATTGCGTTTTCCTTCTTTTTTTTTTCTTAAATGTGCCGCCATTGTTTGGTGTCCCGCACCAGTATAGATCTAAAGTAATATCGACCATAATGGTGTGATGTTTTTTTTTTATTTCTGCCACTTATTTTAACAAGACGCGCAGTTGTGTTCATGGTAAGAAGCGTGTGCCGGTACATATATGAGAGTGTGGCCGATGTGCTGCTGTTTTTGCAACAGCTGGTCCTTGCAAAGGATTGCCAAAGTGTTCAGCTCTGTGGTCGTGCGTGGGATGGTCGTTGATGGTGGGCTGCATCTACGACCATTTGGGGCTTACAAGAATTAGGCCCGAGCTTTCGTATTGGGAAGAATTGAAATGGAATTTGAGAGGACTAAGACTGTAACTGGGTGTAAGGTGTAGGGACGAGAAAGGAGAGAAAGACGGGAACTAGCAGCAGGCGACAGGCAGATAGTACATTTGGACATAATTGAGGCTGAAAGAGAGAGAGAGAAAGAAAGCGAGAGAAAGCCAGCTGGAGCGAGAGAGAGAGACAGGGGGGCTTGCTGAGAGACGCACCTATAGGAGTGGACGGATTGACAGATCGACAGAAATACCTATGAATATTTATTTTAAAGTTATTCAAAACAAAGACATTAACAAAGAATTGCGCATAAAATGATTCTTTCTGTTTGGATCATAATTACTATGCAATGAGATCTGTAATGGGAGCTATTTCGTAAAGATGTAATTTTACCATACACATAACATTATTAATATTATCATAAACTGTAAAACGAGCTAAAAGATGTGAAATAAAAAAAAACTTTTTTTTTTGTACCTCGAGAGAGTCAACGAGCTTATCTCGGCAAAATGCTATGCCGGTATAATGGGCAGATAGAGCTGATTTGTCTAGGAAGAGGAAAACATCGACGTGGACTTTTCGCAAGGGAAAGAATAATTTTATGTATAGAGGTTGGATAAAGGGTGGGTGATTTGGGAGATGGTGTATTTTGTTAAAGTAATCAAAAGAAAGAAAAAGGAACGGGGCAAGCGGTAGTCATTAGAGAAGAGAACGTAATAATTTAAGATGAAGAAGAGGTGGGATGGCCGTAGAGTGGATAGGAGGAAGAGGAATTGAGTGAAGGAAATGAGATATGCATAGCCAAGGTGAGTGGGAGAAGGGCCAATGCATTGTAAGTCACAAGTTCGTGAATGTTGATGGTCCACTTTCAGCGATAATCGCGTCACTTTAGTCGTCGGGTAATATGTCCCAGTCTCATTAACATGTGGCCCCGAACGGAGGTGAAACCAGCGACAATTTTCGTGCGTATCTTTACGGGTAGGCTCTTCACACCAATGCTTCACTGGGAGGTTCTCTTTTGGAGACATCCTTTTGCCTGCCTGTCATATATATCATAAATAAAATAAGGCTTTAAGAAAATAAGCGTTACTTTCCGATTATCATTTTGGTAGCCATGCCTAACCGCCGTCGGACCGGGCCCTGTCAGCGGACTCGAACCGTACCGTAAGTCTCTTCAAATCTAGGATGGGTTCATTGGCATTAGAGCCACCAGTAAGCTGCCTTATGACATAATTTTTTATATTCTGAACTATGTCTAACGCACTTAGGGTACTCAGCTTTGGCGAGGGCCTGCCTGGAAAGAAATAAATGCGTCGTTCTTGTATGTAAGAATGTAACATTGTAATTATATTCATACGGTATGTAAAAAACACTTACCTGACCTTACAAAGCACAATTCTTTGATTCGAGAGACATACTCTTTGTATATAACGCAATAATGGAGCGACAGTAAATATATTAGTAGCAGGTATGCAGGTAGAGTAATGATTAATCCATGCTTTGAGTACATATAAAGAGTAGAGAAAGGACAGAATGATAGCCATATAATTAATATGAATGAAGAAATTACAACAAAACTAAAAACACGGGGTTGTTAACATATTGAGACCAGACAAACAACCCAGTTTTTAGTTCCATACACTACCAGAGTGATAAACTAGACTAGAGAATCCAATGATGAATAATATAAAAAGTTCTTTAAGTTTTAAGGCGAGAGTAAGGGGTATGGCAAGAGAACTTGTAAGACAAACCGATAAAGTGGGTTTTTTTTTACCTCTGTGTGAAGAAATGCAAATATATGGGCCTTCAAGAAATAGACTTCAGTAATTTTCATATGCAATGTACACATGTATGCATTTGTCTTTGTAAAAAACATTATAGCAAAAAATTAATGATCATGTCTTGAGCCCAGTCTTAGTGAGTCAGTTGTCCTTAAAAACAAAATTTCTTCACTGAGCTCCCCCCCCCTGGTTTTGGGGTTGTGTGGGCCACATTGAATAGCAAACCCACCATGATATCTGAAAGGACCCTTCTGTCATGGATTCAAGCCCCGCCACCCACACCCTGAACTAGCGGAGAGACTGATTGCCTGAGACTAGTCAAATGTTTTTTTTTTAATAACTACAATTACTCATTTCTGGACATAGTTTTCCCCATTAAAAAGTTCAGAGGATTTTTATCAAAATGTTTGATTCAAAATGTGATTTGCAACTTAATTACTCCTGATCTCGAAACATATGAGCTTTTATACACAATCATTTCCCAAACTTCTCATGGAATGGGATCAATTTCTACAAGGACATAATCTAGCTATCATTTAGTCAGATGAAAAAGCTTTCGCAATTGTGACAAAAAGTGAATGACAATAAAACTTAGCCTGTGCTAGGCCAAGAAAGCGAAAGTGGAACAAAAGCAGGAAAGCCTGTCTTACTTATTCTAAACATGATGCTTTGAAGAAAATTTCTTCCATTTTGATTAAAGCATTGAATACAATACGTATGGCATATGGGAAACCAATATAGGTTAGCATTTTGGTTCTAATTATTAGAGATTTAGAACAATCTAAAGAGTTTGCATCTTAAGTGTAACAATTAACTTTGGTCATATCTTGTGATCCAACATTTTGGTGCAATGACATAACGTAAACTCATTTTTCTACTCTCAGTCATCCTCCTTTTTGGAGTAATGATGGAGTGTTAAATTAAAATCATGTATTCATTCTGTATCATCCAATTTTCTGGTGTAGTTAAGTGATGTAAACTCTATGTTTTTACTTCTGCAATCAATCTTTTGGTATTATGATATTGTGTATACGCCGTATTTTCAACATCTGACCATCCAATTTTTGTTGTTGTGACATAATTTAATCTCCTGTTTCCACACTTTACTGACCGACTTTTTTGGTGTTATGATGAAACTCATGTTTTCAAATTCTATTCTCCAGCTGTCTGCTGCGGGCACCAAAGGCTGGAAGGACCTGCAGTCCCTGTGGGGAGAACCCAAGACTACACTCACTTCTGCTGACACAAGTCCTGGTGAAAAGTCTTCTCTGCTGGCCAGGGGCTCCTATGGCAGCGGAGAGTAAGTCTTACCATTTGCTTGCTCTTTTCTTTTCTTATTTTGTTTTTTGTATGTTAATTTGAATTGTCATACCCTTTACTTGCTGTTTTCTTCTTTCATATGGTGGTTTGAGTAGCCATTTTGTACTTAAAATATTATTGAGTAGGAGTGATGATTTAATGGTAATGATAGTTATTGAATGAGTTTTAGTTTCTTTATTGTTTTAACATGAAAAAAAGGGAGTAGCAGCAAGTGCAGCAGTAAAAATAGGAAAGGCAAGGATCAGTAGATAATTCATCTCTATTTATTGATTATTATTCCTTGGTAAGGGGCAAAAAAGTCTTGCTATGACATTTTAATTCTGAGCATTCAAGATGGTTCATGCCAACAATTGACCACAGCACATGCTATTGTTTGCAGGGTAGTATTGAGCTTTCATTTGATTTAATTGTAAAAACAGGTTTTTAAAGTAAGAAATGTTTTTCCACCCAAAACCAGTGACTCATCTAAAGGACACCTCCTAGGAGAGGAAGATGATTCATGGGGAGACTGGGGAAACGAGCCAGAGTGGTCTGCTTCAGATGCCAAGAAGAATTCTAAAAACAAAGGCTCTGATTGGTCTGCTGGCAATGAAGATGATTTTGAGGCATGGCTGAACGATGATACATCTACATTGTCATCTTCCAAGACTAAAGGTGGAAGCCGGAGGAAAGGAGGTGAGGAGGAAAAGCTGGACAGTAACAATTCAAGACCCTCCTCCTCTACAGGTAAACACAAGTCTTCAAAAAAGAAAAGCTCTCAGCCAAAGACAACATCTGATGGGTGGGATGATGCAGACTGGGGTTCCTTGGGTGACTCGACCTCTGGGTCTTCAAAGAAGCAGAAGCAGCCTTTGGTAGGCAATTTGTTGGATCTTGAAGATGATGGAATTGGACAAGGAGGCAATGGATGGGACAATGAGGTTTGGTCGGCTGATGGAGATGATGATTGGCAGACACTAGAACTAGACTCTAAACATTAATTATTGTCATTAGTAAGTAATCCTCCTTTAAATGTCTTTAAAAAGAAAAATTAAAAAATAAACGATCTCAGCGGTCAATTGTTTCATGAGTCAGATGATTTATAAAATGATTTTCGATTTTTCATTTGTAGACTTTCAAATTTTATTGTGATGATATCTTGCATCACCAGCCAAGGCAATGAACTTTAGTAGTAGGTTTAAAATTTGGGTTTTTGTATTAGATTAAAACTCTGATTTAAAAAATATGTAAATATAAAAACCTTTATTTTTTGTTTATAGCTTGCCAAACCCGTGCTAATTTTCATCATTTGGCTTAGGAATGATTTTTTAAGATAAAAAGCAAAATTTATTATGCACCAAACTTTTAAAGCCATTTTTTCTTTGCCTTCAAAATTGCAAAACTGCATTATTTTGTTAATACAGTTAATGTTGTGAAGAAGAGGTATTATTTAGTGTGTAAAATTCTTTAAACAATAAAATCTGTAGGAAAGTGTGCCCACATTAGCATTTGAAGGTAACATTAACACATCCATATTTTAGTGGATTCAAAGGTGCCCCACAATGTATGTAAGCATAACACTCTTGTTCTTGATTCCTTTTTAGTAAGATGATAAAATTTGTCCTTTGCCTCCTAAAAAACATAAAGTGTTAGTTGCATTCATTTCACTAGATCTGTCTTTATCATGTTTTAAATATTTATAATGTGCTGTTTATTTTTGAATAACAGTTGTGAAAGTAAATTGTGAAATCTGATGGACTTATTCATTCATTGTACAGTTTACATGTACAAAGTATATTTATGACATTTTGATTTCATTTCTGTGAAATAATGCTACTCTCACCTGTCAGAAATTTAACCAATAAGCACGAGTTGCTTTATGTGTTCTAAATGACCTTTGACTAGTCTTGATTTGAAATTAATGTTATTAAACCATGCATTGCTTATGTTTTGGTTGTTTCATATGTTTGTGAATTGCAATGTAATATCGATTTACAAAAATATTGGCAAAAGAAAAATCATTTACATACGGGCTGAGAAAAAAGTAGTCCCTAAAAAGCCTTTTAGAGTGTGAGCCTGAAGTGTTTTGACAGTTCTTTTGAAAGATATATTTGCATAAAATGCTTTTTAGTGGAGAACCCCAGAACTCTGAGAAAAATTTTCATTCAGGCGTTTGGAATGCTTTTGATGAATGACAACAGTTGCATAAAAGGATATGAAATACTCCAAATAAGAATGGACCAAATCAGCTCAGCTGCTATGAGAGTGGCTCAGTAGGGTCGACGATCTCATGCCTGAAATAAGATGCAGATATCAGGGCAGATAAGTCTCAATGCTCTTGTTAAAAGAATGATCTTGGGCCTTTTTCACTTTTTTTCGCATATTGTGACATTTCCTTCTATGTCATAAAGCATTTTCATTTGAAAAATTACTTCAGCAAAGTTACATCCCTCAGTTTTACAAATATATATGATATTTGAAAATGTTCATTTCACATGCTTTGTATCATCTTCATGAGTCTTTTCTTGTGTTGAATCTGTCTGTGGGTTGAGTCAAAAAGGTACCAAATTAATCTTAAGCTATAATTCATACTATATTCCTAATCAACGATTTTGCTGAAATCTTAGTGGCAAAGCTCGCTGTTTTGTTTTAAGTAATAAAAAAAGGCTATTTGTGCCATAGCATTTTTTCTTTATTTATTCCTTGTCTGAGCCTAGAATTAAATTATTTATTTATTATTATAGTATGAATTGTCTTAGTAAACTCAAGTTGAATAAAAAAATAAAATTCAAAGCATTAGATAAATTAGTCACTTGGTGGCTCATCTGGTACAGCCATGACGAATTTTCAACACTCCTATGTGTCCACCAAGCAGTACATGGGTAGCTAGGTCTCTTAAGGCCCAACAAATATGAAGGTGGCAAGGAAAGCAATGGCAAACAACTCGAGGATGTTGTATACCAAGAACAATCACAACCTAATCCTGTTTCCCAAACACTTGGACTGAGCAAGGGACTTTACTTCTCATTACTATATCTTCATTTTCATCTATGTTCTTTTCAATTTGAAATAATTTTTTCTTTGTTCCTGGATGATAAACAAAGTTTTATTGACTTTGATAAATGAATGCCTTTTCAAGCAGAGATCATGATTCTTCAGCCATAAGGCATGTAGAGAGTAAGCACAAATTTTGTATTAACCTTAAGATGACTGAAACATCTTTTTGGTACTATTTTGTTTGAGTGTGTAGGTGGTGAGACATCTCATTAAATTCATTCTTCAACATTTCATATCTTGCAATTTTATGTAATCTAACCAGGAAAAATATGAATTCTTGTCATAGAGCATGGCTTTCAATGTTTAAGTTGGGGTCTATTATTATGTTTCTTTTGTCTTTGTGAATGAAAAATAAAATTATAAAAAGGTGCTGTTTATGTACATGAATTCCTCACAAAAAGAAATACAATTATAAAGTATTATAGTTATACGTACCCATACATCTATATTAATCTATAACACCTGTAAAAGTTGTATTATGAAATGACTGACAAAGAGTTTATTATTAATATTGAGGTGTTTTTTTATGTTTTTTTTTTTCATTGATGTAAATATAGCATGCCTTATATGCTTACTGTCAGCGTATTGTGTAACAGAGTTAACTGATTGTGCAATATTATTTCATCTACTCATCTAGATTTATTTGCTCCCTGTACACTCCAATGTGCATAAAAATAGAAGGTAAAAACAAAACAGAAATGCTTGAATAACAGCTCATTCATAAAAATAATTTTTTGGACACAATGTAGGCCCCCCTATGCCTATGTTTGAACCTAAGAAGATCAGATACTTTATAAAGTAGTTTTTATGTTGACCAAATATCTCAGGATATGCCTGAGCTGAATTTTTCTCAAAATTTATTGACTTGGAATTAAATGAAAATCCAAAATCAAAAAGGGTAAAAATTATTCATTTCTCTTAGACAAAACCTTTAAGATGTTTTAAACCATACAGCAATTGTATTCAAAAAAATTTTTTTTGATGTTTTGATTTCAATGTAGGTATGTAAACGCATAACTCCGCTTATTTTGTGGGAGAACTACACATTTAGTTCCTAGTACAGACCTGGCAAATAATTGTGAAGTAGTATCTAAATATAAATATTTTTATGTCCTAAAGCCCCATTTGGCCTTTCCCTCATTGGTAGTTTGATTACTTGTCCTCTCTTTCCTCCTCATCCTCTGTTAAATGGTCAGATGTATGTTTTGTAAAATTTCAAGTTTTTTTTTCTTTTTTTTTTCTACTTAAAAACACTATATCGTATCACACACTCTTTCCATATTTGTCTTAGTCACTTTTGGTGGTTTTGAAAAAACCAAGAAAAGATAAACTCTATCCCACACTTACTATGGTACTTTTTCATCATGTGAGTTTTTGTTTTAAAACCATGTATTACGGGAATGAAACTAATCAAGAATAATTGTAGAAGGTACAGAAAAGGCTGGAAAGTATTACTATTATGAAAAAGCGAAAAACAAAACTCCTCAAAAGGTGACAGGCAAATGTGGAATGAGCAGGACATATAATATTTTGGAATATTTACAAGGCATTTCAGAAAATCAATCATTATAATAATTACATTTGAAAAACTGGAGGTTTTAACCAGCGACAGATTTAGGCTGTCAATGATGAAAGACTAAAAGATTGCAAAAGTCGATTCATAAAGCTACAAAAGTTATTTAATTTTGATAAAGTTAACTCACTCGAAACTGCGAGCACCCCTTCGTGCTTTTAGGGCAGATCATGCAACTTTTGCAAGCACAGCAAACAGAATTTTTTTTCCCAATCCTGGCTCCTTACTGCTGCCCGATCAGTCTCAAACTGTGCAGTAAACTTTGGTTTCATTTTGTGTGAAGTTGTTGCTTGTTAGGGAATACAGAGAGAACTTTTCAAGATATTGAAAATTAACAGGAGTTGGTTTAATCGGTTTGTTTGTTGCTGATAGTTGCTTTTTCTCAAAACAATCGTTTCATTGATAATGGCTGCAAAAACAGCAAACATTTTTGAAACATTCAAAGACTTGAATGAGTCTAGCAGCTCTGAATACGTTCTTTTGGGGATGAGGATCCAGATTTTGTAGGAGACAAAGCCCCAGTGATGATTCTCACTATAAGTCGAGCAGTTCTAGATCTAGATCTAGATCTAGTTTCCATCAAGTCGTGCACAGTGAGATCTAGTTCTGCATGAAAAATCTAGTGAAGCAGCTAGATCTACATCTGTAGGAAAGTCTTGTAGATCTAATAGGGTAGATTGCAACATGTTTTTACAAAACAAACACCAAAGAGAAACAAAGAATCTTTTAGATTTATGGGATAACTGGCACAGCATGAAAAATTTTCGTGAATACCAAGTTAGCCTACACCCATTTTTCAAAAATCATTTAAAAAAAGTAACAGATAACTGCTTTCTGGTTTTTTTTTTCATCTTTTTGAACTTTTTTAGATCTATGTAATGTGTAGAAATGATTTCAATATCCCACAAGGAAGTATCTTTTCCTTTTTTTTTTAAATACTCCAAAAAACCCAGTCTTTTATGCATGTAGACCTGTAAAAGGCTCAGTGTCGAGTGAATTAAAGACTTCACATTTTCATGCCATTTTTACTAATTTATCCATCAATGGCTCCAGGAGGATGTAAGATAATGTATACCAAGCCAGCCATCATCACAAAGGGTGAGAAATGCTGGATCACAGGGAATGTCATGATACTGCGCTTTTTTTGGCGACCAGTGGCTTAAAGTCAATCACTTCTGCCATTTTAAAAGCAGTATAGCATGTATATGTATCGTAATCTGTATATGGTCAAACATTGTCTGTTTACAAAAAAACATGCATTTTCATTGATCAATGCATACATATGTCAAAGATGCTTTTTAGGCCTGTCAGTTTTAAGCAACAGAATGCAAAACATTTTTTCATGATTGTGAAAAAGCTGAGTAACAGTCAGACTTGATGATACATGTATTGCTCTTTATTTCGCTTTGGCAGAAACATCATAAGGCATCTTCAGGAAAAGCAAAACCATTTGGGGTAGAAATGTCTAACTGCATAATGTCCCACTGCAATATACTGATTAAAACAAAAAAAATCATTCTTAGGGTTGAACTAAAATAAAAATGTATGTTTAATTTTAGTTTTTCCTCATTATATTAAGTCAGGTTCTGAAGCAAGTGTCAAATAGCATGTAATTACCCCTACCTCTTTCTTCTCTGATTTTTTCTGGAAAACATTTTTTTTCAAATACCACCATAATGCTTGCTGTCGTGGATTTTCCATCTCACCTTTATTTTTTAAATTTTTAATTACATTTCATTAAAGTAAAAAAAAAATGTTTAGAATAGTTGGTTTAAAAATACAGTGCTGAAATCCAAAGACGACCATTTAGAGGCCCTACATATTCTCTTTAATGCTAACAATAGCTACATTTGGGTATTCATGCATTATTTTATTATGTCTACAAAATCTAAAAAGTTTCATCAGTTAGTTGTTGTATTATTGTAAATTCGGACATGTTTATTGCAATGACTAAAATTTTTAGCATTCTCAATGCAGATGATTGCTTTTAATTTAAACATCAAAGCTTTGGATGTGCAGTTTAGACTAAACCAGCAGATGTTTATTTTTCTCTAAACGTTTTTCTTTGCTTTTGCATTATGAATTTCAAAATCCCTTTTTTTTTTTTTTTTAAAGTTATATCTTGCACTGTTCCTCATTTTGTGTATTTTGGTCAAATGTAATGCTTAGTGTCATTGGTAGTTTTTTTTTATTGCCTAAAAGTGTTCTTCTCTTGTATTGCATCATACTATATTCACTCTAAAGAAACTGTCTTCCAAACTCCAATGAGATTTTGCACTGAAATATAGAAACATTAATAAATAACATTAGCTTTGGGGGATCATCTTGATAGATACATTTTTTTGTTGTTGTTGCGTAATAGTAGGATCCATTGCTCAGAACAGTTTCCTGTATGTTATCAAATTTGCAAGTTCTTGTGAAAATGGTTGGTATATAAGATCCTCTCAGAAAAGATTGCAAGACTTGAACCCTTGGGCGAGGGGGTACTCCCTCTGCCACACAAAGGACCAGCCTTATACATTATGGCTTTTTAGGTGACTGAACTTACCCAGAAGTTCGCACAGACTTTTCATCACATTAAACCTTCAATCATTACTTGGACTGACAGAGGTTAAAAGATTGACAATCTTGATCATCAATGAACACAGGCTGTATGTCACAAACATAGATAATGGGATGATGGATGTAAAAAAAATTGTAAGAAGAAAGGGTGCTTTAGAGATTAAGTCTTATGTAGAAATAACTCCAGATCAGACCAAATGATTTGCAAGTCATATTTTGAACATTTTGAGTTATTTATAAAACTTTAAATTGCATGTAACAGGCTTTGCAATGGTGTAGACAGGATGGAGATGTAGTAACTCCTGGCTAAATATTGAGGTTTCAACTTGAAAAAAACGTGGAAAGAATGAAAAAGCAAACATATTTGTACAGAGTCTCAAAAGTATCCCATTCAATATCTTACTCATTTGGCTCTGAGAATTCAGATATCAGGTTTGCAAAGACTTGCCTTTAAACATGTTAAAAACCAAGAAGTTAAAAAGATGTATTTGTAATGGAATATAGGGAAAAAATAGACACACAGGCTGTACTACTAGAGACCAAGAAAGTTTGGTTTTCACTTTTAAAAAGCCCTGTATTGCTCTGTATGTGTATGCTACCAAGCCTGCTGTCCCTTAGCAACACACACAAAAAAAAAAAGCTTATGTACTGTTTCTATTTGTTTTGTTTCTTCATAAAATAGGATTGCTTTACATTCCTTTAAGGATTAGGTGAGATTGATACTGGTATGTGATATTATTTTCTGAATAGCTTAACGTCTGATCAATTGCAGAAAAATTTGCGGCTTCTGTTCTGATTTTGTTTCTTGTCTGCTAAACAAAGAAATGATAATGTATGACTAATATATATATATATATGTATTTTTTGTACATATTTGCCTCCAGCTTATTGTTTCATATAAAATGAAGCCTGTTGAGTGAATACCTACCTTGATTATACTGTTTATGGAAGGTAGAAATAGTATTTTCCTGAAGTTACAATATGAAGCAAAATTTTTGTCGGAATAAAAAAAAAAATGCAGTCACATCAATGGCCTCGATGTTAGGTCTGTCTACAAAAATCGTTTTACTTACCCCTTAATGGAATCAAATGATAAGGTGATTTGAGTATGTAATGGAAACAAACCTTCCTTCAACTTATAATTTGTAAAGAGTTACAGCTCAAAGCTTGCATCTTACTCTTTTACCATTTTGTTGTCATGTTTTGTCATGGAATATTGATAGTATGATACAAATATGAGTACTTTGTTCACCTTTTGTAGAAACATCCTTTTGGTGATGTATAAAAGGATAGCTTTTTCTTTGGCCAAAGTTTTGACAATAACAATGTAGTTGGATCTATTGATTGTTGGAAATACCCATTTTTACCATTCAGTTGTGATCTCAGGGTGCAAAGGAGCAAAACAAGATTCAAAGTAGGTGTTTTAAATAGCTATTTCTAGGATTAAAAAGAAATTTATCGAGGAGGGTCATAAATAATAACTTATTGTAAATGTAATATGTTGTCATTACTCAAAGAAACAAAAAATACATGTTTTCAAAGAAGGTAACAGAGCATTGTTATTTTTATTACATTGTGTTGTCATGTAGTTCTTGTATTTTGAATCTAAAATAAAAGGCTCAGGTATTTGTCATTTATTAGTGTAAAGTACAATGAGGTAATATACCTCTGATCAGTAATAGATAAAAGTAAAGCGACATTACACACAACAATGACTTTGCACTTGGCTTATTTCTATTGCATCAATATCCCAATTTATAATTTTTTTAATCCATTGTGATTCACCCACTTCTAGGATGATATCCTTCATTCCTTGGAGTTACTTTTTTAACCTATTGGCAAACAACCTTTTTTTAAATATGTAAAATTAAGAAGAAAAAACTGTAACAGTATCATAGTGGTAGTTGTAATGGTAGTAGTGGTGGGGATGGCTGCTGCTAGTAGTACTAGTAGCAATGGACTCGAATGCCAGGGAATTTTTTTAGCGCTGTTTGGAACCAGCATCATTTACATGGCAATGTTCTGTTTGCTTTGAAACTACATTAGTAACATCCTAATTTAGGAAAATCTTATCTAATTACTAGTACTATTCAAAATGGTACTCGCACAGATCCCTATGTACAAGATCATCTTTAAAATAAAAAAGAAAATAGCATGAATTTGAAATTGAAGTGCTCTGAATTAAGATTCTAATAGATCAAAGGTCCTGATTTTAGAAAATTTTTAAAATATAATAATTCTTAGTTCCTAATTTAATCTTTCATGAATCATCGCTAAAGATGATAAAAATCAAATAATTTTTATCTAACTCTTTTAAAGAAAGTTTGACTGAAACCTACCCATTATGCAACATCCATAGACTGGTACAGTTTTTCAGGTGAACATTCCATATAATGCCAATTACGTAAAATGAAAAAATAAAACATAAGCTCATACATCTCACTTTACATTCTGATACTGAATACACTTTATTTGACAAGAAATTGAGTTCATTTCAATTTTATGACCAAATTATCACTGTAAAGCAAAACCAACAACACAAAAGTAATATATGACCTTGGTTATAAATGCAGTTCATTCAGACTGTTCAACATAAAGCAAAATTGTATTTCACAGTTCTTTCACAATAATATAAATTACTGGTGATTTATAAAAGAGTATAAGTGATCTGTATGCTACGTTACGTACGTTTTACAAAAATATTTACAAGTACAAAGAACACCATAAAAGATTTCAAATAGCAAAATTTTCATTGTGTTTCAAGCAATGTTAATGAGTTACAAAAAGCAAATTTCAAATTATACGGCTGCAATTAATATGAATACAGCAGTGGGAAATCCAAAGAAGTCAAACACAGTTAGTTTTCCAAGAATTGAATAGAGTGTTTTGAATGTTACATAAGTAGCCTTTTTTTTTCTTTAAATATTAAAATTCTTGACTCATCAACACAACCACCAAGACATATGACTTTATGAGATAATTCTATTTGCAAATGAGTTTCAGTTTTATAGCACTGTTTATGTCTTCCTCATTATTTTTATACTAAACCACTCCAGATCATTCGTTAAAGGTCAGTGTGAGTAAGAAATTTATGTAGTTTGGATCAGCCTCACCCTCAGCTATTCTACTTCTAGGATTTTGGTGCTTTTAAAAACTTCTAACCATTATGTTGAGGCAAAATGACTTGAAACCAGGTGGAAGCCACCTTTTGAACATGTTTTGACTAATGAATTTGAATCAACCTGCAATTTTTTCACATGTTAGCGTTGTGCTAAACTGAACAATATAGCTTTTTATAATTTGCCAAAGCTTGGATTTTCAAATTTTGAAAAGGCCGACTTCAAAGAAATGAAATAAATCTCAATTTCTCTTTTCTCATATTATATGTGACACTGGATTATGATGGCAAATATCTTGAATGCCTCTGAGTGGCATTGAGCATGAAAAAATTATCAATTTACTTACACTTTTTTTTCTTCCTCTTCTTTATGCTTATTTTCTGCACTTTTAAACATATTTTACCTTAAAAGTCAGTTTTACAGCAGACACCAAATTTAGAAATTGCCAAAATGAATCATAGTAGCTATTCAGAATGTAAAAACACAGGATTACATAAAATTACATATTGTATTAGTACAGGTATGTGCAGGATTACATTTACAATATATGGTTATTACAATCATTAAATACAACAGAAGCCATTTTTAACTGTCAACTTTTGCTGTAGCGCGAGTGTCATTTTTGTACATTATTTTTTTAATAACAAGTATCAAAACTGTTCCCCTCTGTAATACCAATAGTGATTAATGAAATCTAAAAGTAAAAAAAAAAAAGCAAAAATCATCTAAAGCGGCCCAGCCCGACAATCTCAAATGCAAACTTAAATTTGTAATAAAAAGGCCTAAACATGTTAGTATGACTATCAAGGTACATGATGCCAAGTATCAAGCTGTGCCCCTTTTCCCCATAAACCCTCACACTACACCATGTTAAGTGTAACCTGTTACACTGGTCTTCGAAAACCAATCCTAACTACCAACCTTGTCCTAGTGCTGGATGAACAAACTACGCACAGCATTTTTCAATGACTACTGACTGAATGTGTTTGTTACCCCATCTCTGTAATTACTTGATCTACATTAGACATTCTCTACCATAACTACATGTCTGTGTAGTTAGTCATAGAAATGGACTGATGTTGTGAGCATTTGTGTTCCATAAATAAATTCTTCCTCAATCGTTTTTGTGGGAACAACAACAACCTTTGCCATAAGAATACTCTATGATAAGACATAAAAGTTGTTGTTATTACTTACAGAATTCCACAGTACATGTATTTTCTTTCTTGTGTTTCGGCTAAATGACAGGCTAATAGTATTAAGTTTCATTATTTTAATGTTAGCAAATTCAATTGAAAAATAAGAGGATTTTACATTTCAACAATAAATTTAATCTTATACACATAAAGTGGCCTTTCATGTTTGAAAAATACCCATTCATTTCATTAGCAACGCCTTCCACCTTATTCAATACAATACGTCACAGAAGCTTCTTTAGTAAGCAAAATCGCATACTCTATATGGGAGATGCTGCAGATCTTTATGAGAGCAGAAAGTTTTGTCTGGTGTTTGCATTGATAATACATATTGATCAGCAAACAAGCATATATTGTGCTATTATTAAAAAAGGCTTTAAAAAGTAAACTAGATTGATCTTTTCAGTTAAAACATTTGTAGTTTTTTGTTTTTAGTTGACAAGCCTGAAAACTGTGAATAGACTGACCCACAATATCAGTCAAAGCTTAATAAAAGTACTCTACCCATTTCTAAAGAGGAATATATATCTGAGCGTGGAGGAATTTCACAAATCAGGACCATTTTTTTTTTTTCAGTAAATGCACATAAGGGGAGGAAGAAATGCTATTGTAGTAAATCAAAAACTACATATACATCTTGATAGATATCTTCTTCATCTAAATATATTTTACATTTAAAGTATATACTTAGAGCTAGAAAAGAAAATTTTGCTTTTTTCCTATATTCTATGCCAAAACCCTGCTAGGGTTTTTTTTTTATGATAGCTTCCATTAGAAAAAAACAAGTAGAGCTAAAATGCCTTCAGACCAGTTCTAAATTATACTGAGCTAGAAGTTACAAAAAATAGTTCTGCAATAAGATCATTCAAAGCTTTTTCTCCCCTCACTACTATAATTTCTTTCTTTTTTTTCTTATATACTTGTAAAGCACAGAATAACTTCCTCCCAATTTTCACCATTGCAAATTTAGGAAAATAGCATTACACAGTCATGTATACTGGAAACATTCAAAACTGTGAGGATGATAAAACATTTAGACTTCAAGAAATCATACTTTTGCACAAACCAAAAGGATTTATACAGCTGTACATTTATTCATTGAAGAGCTCATTACAATAACAATATGATGATAAGGATTCAAAACAAGGCTAGAATGTAGAATTTTTAAAAATATTACATTGGAGCTCGCCTAAAGCAGGAATAAAAATTTAGGAAAGAGCACAATGGCATAACCATTTTACATATTTGTACTAATTGTAGTTTAAAAAAGTGTCTACTAACTAACAGTGCAACGCCACAATCCATTTTGATTAACTTTGGTTAAAAAAAAAAAAGTGAAAAAAAGTGTCTTATGAGTCCCTTTCATTTATGACAAGCCTGGTGTACAATACCATGATTAATTATGTTCTCTAAATTTTCATTTCTTTCCTTCTTTTTGTTTTTCTGGTCCACCATGTACAGGAACAGGGGCAGGAAAGCTTAACATTTTTAGATGTGCCCGCTTCTACTCTACTCCTATGTGACATTGGAAGAATAAGATCTGGTGGCTATCTCTTTTTACCCTGTAGAGGTAAAAACAAGTGTACAAATACACCACACTTCCACAAACAAATATATAGTATATGAACCTTGAAGATGGTGAATGAAGGAAACGAAATAAATAAGGATGTACTAAATGAAATCAACCAAAAATTCAAACTTATTTGAAAGAATTTTAACAACACAGAATACTCGTACAATATACATACAATACACCTACAATACCCTGCTGTGGTAATTATTAAAAGAAGGCTATTATACTGTCTAGTTTCTAACCTACTTTAACAAGACATGGTTTGATGTTTGAGGTGCAATATAAAGTTCATTGTTTTAAGCAATGAAAGAGAAAAACTTATTTATTGAGGAATGCTTGCTAAGGATAGGTCTAGTTCTAAAACACAAGATTACCCCGAATCCATTACACCACCAGTACTTTAGAAAGCCGATGATATGTGATTGGACCATTGGAAAAATTAGACAGTCAATTTTTCTTTTCTTCTCCCACAAAAACAATCTCATAAGTCAAAATTACTTTCCATATTTATACTAACATTGAACCTGTAGCCTGTAATTTGGGGACCTCAAGACTATATGTCGTTACCCCAACATAACTTTTCGCAAGCAAGCCCCTTCTGCTCTCTGTTTTCCCTGGTCCTTTTCACTAAGGTATCGCATGCACATTTAATCCTGTCAAATGCAGATTTTGCTCATCATGGCAGACAAAAAACAGCCACCCAGACATGTACACTTTCTCTCTTCTTCCCCATGCCTTGACTTCAGAAGTGATGGTATAAGACTTAGGGGACTTAAATATACTAAGAAAATATCCCTGTCCTTGCCCTCGGCCTGCAAAGGCATTTCGCAATGTGATTCCACTCTTCTGTACATGTATATATTATAAAGGAACCTAAGAATTTTTTATCATTAAAAAAGAAATATTCAGAGAATGTAGGCCAAATAGATAGGAAAATAAAATTAGTTTTTCGTTAAACGAAAGACAAATGAAAACTACATTAAAATCATTTGCAAAAATTATTGTCCAAAACCCATACCATTGAACAGATAAATTAATTAATTTTCTTCTCAATAGGAAAAAAAAAAGATACAAATAATATATTATTCTCAAGAGTATGCAAGACAAAATATGGCCCACATCCAGCAAGGTGAATAAATTTAAAATATCTTCTGTTACATAGGGTAGGTAAAATCACCATAGAAATTTTTTTTATTTTTTCAAAACCCACAATCTTTTGATTCACTTTCACCCTTGACATTAAAATATTTTTAAAACGCAAGCCTTTTAATACTTGAATTGAAATTTAGAATTTGCACAGTGTATAAAAAACTTAATAAAAATAAGAGATCATTTCTATTCTATAATACTAAACCCCTTTTACACAGTCAAATCCATATAATTTGTGGTTTTGGCTATTTAAAATTCAATTGAAAGTTCAGCTTTACCCTCAATTAATAATTACTCAATATTATGAATTATTACTAATGGTTCCAAATACTTCCAAGTCCCAACTACTGCAGAAACAAATGATTTTTATTCATTAAACTGAAATTTTAACTGCTGTAACACTAAAAATTCAACAATGCACTGCACCAGCAAGCGACAAGTGAGAATAGGAAAGAAAAGGGACAAGCGAGCACAACTGCTTATGTACTAGAACTCTACGCTAGGCTACATGCTGTGCCTCCACTAACAGCGGCCCACACATAGTGGAAAAAAAGAGGAAAAAAAAACAATAGGAAGGCTCTGATGCACATTGAATTTTAGATCCCTACCATTCTTTATGTGAATTGGAATTCAAAATCATTGATGTATACCACTGACCTTGAATATGGCAGACTTGACTTTATTTTTTAAAGGTTATCCTGTTTTTCAAACAGCATCGATAAAGGAAAAAATACACAAAAGGTACAGGTCTGCAAGTAACCATTTAGCTGCCATACGAATGATGATCCAAATACAATAAAAAATTAAAATTCTAAGAAAAAAAAAGCACTCACAACTTATTTGTGCCATGTACCAGTAACTTACTTTTGTTTAATTCCAAGGACTATTTCCAAGAAATGTACTTATACTCTTTGATACAATTTAAAAATTACTAAAAATCATCCCTGTCATGCACATTGCCAACATATTCACAAATTTTATCATATGGCAGTCGAAGTACAATATCTCTGTCTGAAAGTAGTTGAACAAGAGCAATACAACGATCTTTGTCACGCTTCATAACTTTACCAATCTGGCCAATATCATCACCTGCCACTATAGCAACATGAGCATCATCTGTCCTTGGTATGACAGTCTCTAAACAATACTGGGGCACATCAGAGATTACTTTATTGTCACCTGTTTTGCATACACACATGCCTGTGGAGGGCACATCCACAATCACTACTTTCTCTTTATAATACCTCCCATTCTGAAAGGATTTGTCAATTACTCTGACTTTCAAGTCATTTCTCAACCAGGGAAGTATGCTCTCTCGATTCAATTCATCTTTTTCCTCAGAATGATTAACCATTTGCTTTTTAGAATGAGTTGTTGAATTTTTGGAGTCCTTGGGAGAGTCCCTCTCACTTTTGTACGATCTATCATACACAACACTTTTCTTTGACTTCTTTGATTTATGAGAAGATGAATTTCTTTCTCTTTCATCATTTTCTGAGTGAGCTTTCCGTTTATGAGATTTTCTCTTCCCATCTCTA
Source organism: Plakobranchus ocellatus (assembly GCA_019648995.1). Lineage (NCBI taxonomy): Eukaryota > Metazoa > Mollusca > Gastropoda > Plakobranchidae > Plakobranchus > Plakobranchus ocellatus. The sequence continues at coordinate 275,007 of BLXT01000468.1, read as the reverse complement.
TAGTCATCATTATCATACATATGATCGTCTCCATTTTTCATTTTATGTTCCTCAAGCTTTTTGATAGAGTCAGCTTTTTCTCTGTTGAGATATTTTGAATACTTTTCATATTCCTTTTTACCAACCACATTTACATTGCACTGAATAATATTTACAATTTTACCACTTAAAGTGAGTTTTAACATAACTCTTGCATTATCTTCATCAATCCCTTCTACAGTGCCATAGAATCCCTTATGAGCACCACCAGTAACAACACAATATGCATTCTTTTTCATCTCTAACTTTTCCTGGTCCTCTATTTTATTATTTACTGAGATTTTGTCTGGAGCCGAATTATTTCTGTCTGCACCCAAACCAAGGCCTTTTGGTCTTAAATGTGCCTCAATAGGAACAACAGCCTTTCCATTCTTACCAACACCCCTGTCTTTAGTCCATCCCATGCCCCTCAACATGGCCATGCCAAAATGCTCGATAGGGATCTGTTCATAGTCAGCATCATCTGGAACATCTGGTCTCAGTGAAACGTCAAGTCTATCATCTGATTCAAAACCCTCTGGAATTTTGTTTTGCATTAAAAGTGGAATAGCTATTGAACTGTCTACTTTATCTCTGTCGTCCCAATCTTCATTGTATTTCTTTGATTCTAGGATAATTTCCTTGGCAGCTAATTCATCTATAGTGTTTGGTGCCTCAGGAAGATCGTTAGATTTAACTTGTTTGTGACTCGCTCCTTTTGAATCAACCGAACCTCGCCATTTGTTGTGCTTTATAAGAGGAATAACGTATTCTTGTTTCGGTAACTTTGGTTCCCTTAAAGACTTGATCACTTTGTCCTCGAGAGATAGCACGTAATCTGGACCATCATCCTCAGTCTCCTCTGTTTCGCCTACGGCCGATTTAGAGAGTTGCTTTAATTCTTGTTTCTTTGAAAATCCAAAAGCAAAGCCTGCTTTCGGCTTTTGATCACCAGCAGTTCGTTCGTCGTCCATTTTTACCGGAAGTAAACAAAATGGTAAACGTTATGTCGTACGCTCAACGTTTATTTATTTATTTTTAGTTTATTATTACTTATTTGCTGTTGTTTTATTTTATTAATTGAGTAACCACTATAATTCGCAGATGGGAAGTGCTTTAGGTGTAAGCCCTACTCACCACAAGCTGTGCATCCTTCATGCCCTGGATTTTTATTTTACTGAGCTTGTGTGAAAAAGTATAGGCTACTGACCCAAGGGCGAAGACCGATGGTTTACTCCTCTTTGCCCAAGGATTAGGTTGACTCTAAACACAAACAAAATATTAACACAAACACATGGTGAGAGCGGGAAAAGTTGTTGAAGAGAAAAAGTTCCACATACCCCTTTTTAACGTCTTACAGTCCTGGTGGGATCTCATACGGGGACAGAGGTTAGTGCTTGAGAGCAGGCCGGCAGTTGAACAGATTAATAGGACTAAACATTTTTAAAAAGAAAGAAAACAAATATTACCAGGTTCGACTTACTTAATTAAAGACTGGTTTTAAAAGAAAAGCACTTTATCTTTTCCAAGAATGAAAAAAGTATCGTAAGATCTAACTCAAATATTTTATAATAATAATAATAATAATGTCGTCATTTGCCATTACCACATACAGTTCAAGGCCACACCGCCGTGTTGCGTTTGGCAAAACAGGCCGGCGGTAACCAGTAGGCCTATGATTATGAAAACTCTGCAGTTTCTCGTGTGAAAACAATAAGTTTGAACGTTTTTTTTAATAAAAAATATCATTAAATAATTTCTATATAGTTTTTTTTAATTTTGTTTAAACTTGTTTTGTATCCATTTTATCGATGTATTCTTGATTTTTTCTAGTCTAGATCTAGGCCCATTGATCAAGTAACTGGTGAGTAGGCCTAGATCTAGATCTTTATCTAGGGATCTAATTGAATCTAGCTCTCGGTCTAACTTTTGAATTGCTGCAAGGTGTACTTTTAATCTTTTTTTATCTTTTTTGATAGAAGTAAAAAATGAATAGGGTAAAAAAAAAAAAAGGCAGCAGTCGAACATTCAGAGAATGGAAAGATTTTTAAAACGAGAACTGTGCCATTCTTACAGTTATAAAAAGCTTTATGTACTTGATACGCTTATTAAAAGAGCGTCTATATTGTTAATTATAAATCAACCTTCTTTTCTTATTTTAATTTCAGTTCTCTGCATCCTCGTTTACGCACAGGCGTTTGTAAGATCAGGGGGATTAGAAAAGAAGTTTTGAAACAGCGGATAATTTATAATAACGTGAATTTAAATTTGGAATGAGCGACATTTTACATCCGTTAAGTCAAGGATTACAGTAATTTTTTAAAATTATTATTATTATTGAAGTAGGCCTATGCACAGGCGCATAATATAGAACGGAAGAGAAACACTTACTAATTATCCTGATTTTTCGTAAGTCTTTCTTTTCCCCAGTCTTCAGCTCTGAGTTATGACTTATGTGTAAGGGAGGTAGTCTAGTCACGAGTCTAGGAGTTGTTACCCACCTCTGTCTGAGTTATCTCTCCTTTCTCAGGTCGTGTACGCGCTGACTTCCCCTGAGCGCTATGCTTGACTAGTTTATAGCACACAAGGGTGCATTCTCTGCAAGTCCAACGCAGAAGAATTGTTTGATGTTTACCGAAGAAAAGCGATTGATGTTGATAATAAATAGAAAACTTGATTTGTTGTTCCATGTTCAAATTTAAAAGTAAAATAGTCCTTGTAGAGTCTTTGTACCAATACGCACTTATTTTTAAACAACGTTTTTTTTATATTAAATAATTCCTAAGTAGTAGGATTTTTAACTTTTTATTGTTAGTCGTCAGATGTATTATTTAGTTTAGTACACTAGTTTTGGGAATGTAAAAGTTGGTGTATTGTGAAATTTTTAGGTCTATTTTGCATTGAGTATGGAAGTGGTGTTATTATTGGGTCTTTTCTGGCGCGACCTGGAGGCGTGGGCTCGTTCATTTCGGCTCGCAGCTCTCTCAGAGACAAGAAGTGTCTTGATCTTGACTAGTGTACTTTGCTTTTTTAAAACATACTTCACTATATAACTATTTAAGAAGAGTCAAAATAAAGTATGTAAACAGTTCTTGAAAAACAACAAGAGCAGCACGGAAAGGGCCGGTCTGGTTGGGTTTTGTTTTTTTTAGTATGTTCTAAAAATGAGTTCATTCGGTGGGGTTTTTATAGATTTTTTGGGGGGTTTGGTTTTTCTAGTATGCTCTGAAAGTGGCATTCATTTGGGTTTTTTTTTATATATTTTTTAGAATGTTTTGAAAAAGGATTTATATATTTTTTTGGGGTTTTAGTATGTTTTTATTTGGGTTGTTTTAGTTCGAGGTTACATCAGTGTGCTTATGTGGAATAGTTTAGCTTTCTTAATAAAGTATACCTCTCTCTTTATTTTTGTATACCCTGCACCGGTGTTGAGTTTAGTGTGTGTTGTCGCCCACGTGGTTTGTCACACAGTGATTGTGGTGTCAGAGTTGTGCTAGTGTGACGTGTTGCATGTAAAGGTAGGGTTTAATTAATAAGCCAGCCGCTCATTCGGCCCAAAGCCCCTTTACATTTTATGGTGTCAGAATTGGTATTTGTCAGGACATCCTCTCCCCCTCTACATTTTATGGTGTCAGAAGTGGGATCGTTGCGGGGATTTTTTTTTTATAGAGGCTAGGGGATAGTTTTTTTTTTTTTTTTTAAAGCCCAACCAGACTTGGCGTGGATAGTGACTCTAGTGAGAGGGTCTCCCATGGTGGTGTTGGCACCCTGATAGCTAAAATCGCAAAAGCTCTACGGGGAAGGGAATGCTGGCAAGTGAAGGCGGCCTGTCGAGGAGATTGAGGCGGTATGGGGATCCTCAAGGGTGTGGAACAGACATGGAGAGGTGCGGTCTCCTATGGTCGCGTTGGGGGACGGAGGTGCGACAGGAACTGGATGGACTGCCTGCTGGATGCTGACACCCATCATCCTCACAAGATGCTGGCACACCTGTCGTGCAACTGGACAGCGCCACGAGTAGTTCTGCACGGCTGTTGTCGTCGCTTTTATGACATACACTCTTACATCCCGCCAGCGTTGTGGGAGTGTCACCGCCTCTGACTGTCGCCTTGTTTGGGAGTCTTTCTGCACTAGAGGAGTTAAGGCAGCTGCGGGAGAGATAGAGGAGCTGACTGTTCAGCTTGGTGTTGTCTTTAATGTCAAGAGAAACATTTTTTTTTAATTTGAAACTGTTTGGTGTAATCATTAATAATTTGTTGACATTGTAACTTGTGTGTACGTTTTGATTATAATATAGAGGGTTGCTATGTAGCCTGTGTGCATTTTGATCATATTATAGAGGGTTTGCTATCCTGTCCTTTGAAAAGAAACTGTATTTTAAATAGGTTCGTTTTAAATGATTTGAATCTTCTACGAATTGGTGTATTACAGGCTGTTGTTTGGTCAGGGTGAAACTAATGTATTCTTATAGCCTCACAGAATTCGCTATCTTGGGTATTGATTATTGTTGTGACATAGTGTGTCAAGTACGAGAAAGCGCAACAAGATTTATTGTATGGAATAGCTCCTATTATGTCTTCAGACCTCTGCTGGATGGAACTGGGTTCCACGTTGGGGTTGTGTGGAAAGGGTTTTCCACTGAGTTCGCAGTTTCTTAGTATTGTGAATTCTTAGACCAGGTGCTGAGCCTAAACGCTGCACTTGTCGCTAAATTATGTCTTAAATGATCATCCTTTGTACTATAGTAATCTGTGATTATGTCTGAGATTTAACCTGTATGTCATGCATGTTTCACTTGTACTAAATGTGGTTTAACATGCAATGATTGTTTAATTACCCGGTTAAGTTAAGGACATTACGTTCTATCCAGTTGATGTCTTACAAAGGACTGTAAGACAAAAGTAGGGGGGTGTGTAAGGGAGGTAGTCTAGTCGCGAGTCTAGGAGTTGTTACCCACCTCTGTCTGAGTTATCTCTCCTTTCTCAGGTCGTGTACGCGCTGACTTCCCCTGAGCGCTATGCTTGACTAGTTTATAGCACACAAGGGTGCATTCTCTGCAAGTCCAACGCAGAAGAATTGTTTGATGTTGGCCGAAGAAAAGCGATTGATGTTGATAATAGAAAACTTGATTTGTTGTTCCATGTTCAAATTTAAAAGTAAAATAGTCCTTGTAGAGTCTTTGTACCAATACGCACTTATTTTTAAACAACGTTTTTTTATATTAAATAATTCCTAAGTAGTAGGATTTTTAACTTTTTATTGTTAGTCGTCAGATGTATTATTTAGTTTAGTACACTAGTTTTGGGAATGTAAAAGTTGGTGTATTGTGAAATTTTTAGGTCTATTTTGCATTGAGTATGGAAGTGGTGTTATTATTGGGTCTTTTCTGGCGCGACCTGGAGGCGTGGGCTCGTTCATTTCGGCTCGCAGCTCTCTCAGAGACAAGAAGTGTCTTGATCTTGACTAGTGTACTTTGCTTTTTTAAAACATACTTCACTATATAACTATTTAAGAAGAGTCAAAATAAAGTATGTAAACAGTTCTTGAAAAACAACAAAAGCAGCACGGAAAGGGCCGGTCTGGTTGGGTTTTGTTTTTTTTAGTATGTTCTAAAAATGAGTTCATTCGGTGGGGTTTTTATAGATTTTTTGGGGGGTTTGGTTTTTCTAGTATGCTCTGAAAGTGGCATTCATTTGGGGTTTTTTTTATATATTTTTTTAGAATATTTTGAAAAAGGATTTATATATTTTTTTGGGGTTTTAGTATGTTTTTATTTGGGTTGTTTTAGTTCGAGGTTACATCAGTGTGCTTATGTGGAATAGTTTAGCTTTCTTAATAAAGTATACCTCTCTCTTTATTTTTGTATACCCTGCACCGGTGTTGAGTTTAGTGTGTGTTGTCGCCCACGTGGTTTGTCACACAGTGATTGTGGTGTCAGAGTTGTGCTAGTGTCACGTGTTGCATGTAAAGGTAGGGTTTAATAAGCCAGCCGCTCATTTGGCCCAAAGCCCCTTTACATTTTATGGTGTCAGAATTGGTATTTGTCAGGACAAACTCTCCCCCTCTACATATATATATATATGCAGTATTATATATATATATATGTGTTATAAAGATATATATTAAATTTATTCGATCTTATTGTAGTCTAGCCTTGAAGCCTATCCAATCAAAGACAAATCCAAAGTGCATATAGTGAAAAATAGTTGAAAAGGGTTTCTCTTTACTTTCATAAAATAAATGTAAGGGTAAAAATCTCCTAAATAAAATGCATTTTATTTATCTCACATTTGATAATGTGACTTGTGAAAATGAGAATGAGGACAGTTTTAGATGAGTTAAAGGCTCTACTAGGAAACAAAATTCTGCTCTGACGTAGGCCTACATTTTTAATCAAACTAATAATAATAATAAGATTTTACAAACGGCACAATGGAAATACACATAGGCCTAAATGCGAAGCGAGATTTCTCCAAAACTCTCTTAGAACTCGAGAGAAAATGATCTGTATAATTTAGATAATATAGNCCCCCCCCCCCCCCCCCTAGTAATAATGCTCTCGTCTATATCTAGACTCCTCTATCTATATCTAGATTGATTACCCTCAATCTCATTAAAAAATAGATTTCAAAGAATCAATTTTAAAAAAATATGAACGAATACATTCAGATTTTAAAAATATAGATTTGTAGGTTAATACTCGCTATTTCTGAGTTCGGGTTAAAAAAAAAAAAAAAACTACTCCAACGGAGTCCAACTTCGTGCGTTCCGCTTTTTCTTTAGTATCGGGCATTGTTTTGCCAGCCACTGCGGGGACCAACACAGCTCTGTGGTGTGTAACTTATGACCCAAAGGTAATAACCAGTACTAATTAAAAGTAGCCCGAAAGAGAATTATGTCACAAGCCTAATCAGAGTTAAAATTAAGAATGGGTAAAATGAAAAGTTTGAAAATTAGAAAAAAGCAAAAAAAAAAACCCCAAGAAACACACACACACACACACACGCACGCACGCACGCACAACTGGCGGAACCTTCAAAAGAAAATGGAGACAATAATAGCCTTGGTAGAATGTGAATGACAACATAATTTGACAGAGATGAACAAAATTGCAACATTGCCTGTAAGGATAATGAATCTTTATACAACAGCCTTTGCAGTTAGATGCACTAATGTGATGAAACTACTCAATTATAGAAAGTCAGTGGGTGGGGAAAAGAGGAAAAGGGATCGGATCAAGAAGAACGATTGAGGAAATCCCGAGGGATGTTTTAGAGGGCTTGATTGCGAGAGAAGAAACTGATGCAATGGAATAACTGTTTGAAGGTGAAATGTGTGTTTTTGTGGTTTTGAAGAAGAGTATTGAGGAAAAGGGAAAGGGGAGGAAGAAACTGCTAATATGCTATGTACGAGGGGGAAAGAGGATAGCGAGGAATGTGCGTGGCCCTCTACAACATCCCTTGGGAACTCCCTCAATTGTTCTTCTTGCTCCGACCCCTTCCCTTAGTCTCTTCTTCGCTCACTGACTTTTTATAATCAATTTTTACACACATATTCACCACCAAACACTTAAATTTCATTGTACCACTCTCTAGCCTTTATAATCATATCCCCCAATTCATTCCCTCCGGAACTCCAGTCTTTCTTCTTGCTCTGGCCCTGCCCTCCATTCTCCCTTTTTTTAATCCACTGACTTGACGTTATAATTGTTTATTTCCGAGCACCATACATAATTTTCGTTATGNGGGTAAAGCAACTGATACAGCCAATAAAGGCGAAACGTTTTTCATGTTTACCGGCATAGAAAAATTAGAGTGTTTTTTTTGTTGTTGTTGTTTTTATTGTTGTTCTTAAATCGAAAGATCGTGAGGAAAAGCATCGTGCTGAGAGTACTTTTGGAAAGGGTTCCCCTGATTGATACACTTTCCAAACGTGTGGCGATTAATATCATTGGCCTTATCAACCCACAATGTGAAGCGGGGCACAGGTATATCCTAACTCTCGTGGACTATGCCACTAGATATGCAGAGGCAGTTCACATGCAAAATACCGAGACGGTGATTGAAGTGCTG
>BLXT01000468.1:235845-251893 GCA_019648995.1 Plakobranchus ocellatus | reverse complement strand
ACAGTTACCCCTGAAGTACGGATAAAACTATATTGATATATATTTATTAAATTGTGGGGGCACTCAGTTACCCCACGACCTATGGATACGGTTAAAATGTCAAGAAATGCAAGAGCACTCAGTTCAATTTTCTCTTGCGATGTATTTTACACTTTCATAAATTATAAAATTGGTGTCTTTCCCCCCATCTTCCAACTTGCTAGTAGGTAAGGATAAGTATAACTCATTTTTTTGCTTTAGATATTAAATGTGAGGTAACACTGGAAGAAACCAGAGGATTTAAATTTGTAATGACCTTAGGTCAGGTTTATGATATATACCCCCTTTTTTTTTTTACTGATGGCACTTATAACTATAAGCCCCACTTAGTTATTTTCATTACTGATGAAAAAATATGCACCGGCTACTAAATTTTGTTGTTATCTACGATTAGTTCTCCTCTTTACTTTTTGGATTAGCAGAACTTTCATTTTTAACTGTGAAAGCAATTTATTTACAGAAGACTTGGCATGACTGATGTCTAGATTTAAATCTACTAAAAAAGAAAGATATGAAAGATTTCAAAACAATTCATCATACATTGCATACCTTTGCAATGGATTTATCGACTGTTACATGTTTTTTTTATCTTTGTAATTTGCAACAAGGAGATTTTATTTGTGAACTCATGAGTCTCACTATCTATCAAAGCACAAATAATGAAAGCAGTACATGCACTGGTGAGGAACATGACTCAGATGACCCAGACTTTCCACCAGACCTACTGTCTTCCCTAGAAACACTGATCTGCTGTCACAAGCTGCTGAGGCAACAGATCAAGGCACAAGCTCAGATGATGAAGAAAGTTGCATCAGACTCGATCTTAATCTTATTCAACAAAGGAGAATGTGACATCTTCACAAGCATGCAAGATTTTCAAAACATGAAGGTGCATTTTTGTTAGCGCTTTTTAAGATTAATGTATTTTGCAATCAATTGTGTCTAACCATGATATACTGACATAACAGGCTAGAGTGATTTGTAATTAATTTGTTATAATAGTGAATTTGGGGTGGGAGAAGAGAGGATCCAATCCTATGTTTCAGGCCTGTTATCTTAAAAAATAATGGTCTGATATTGTAAGGAAAAAAAATTAATTAATAAATAAATTATTTTAGCAAATGAAAAAGGCTAACCCCTAAAGAAAAATTAAACAAAATTCCAAGAAGATCCTTTGATTTTAGATGCACTTACATATTATTTTCCCTAAGGACCAGTACAGGAGGTATTTGCTAACTGCCAATATTAGTGCCATACTCCTTGCGCTCTTTACTACATTTTTCAACAATCAAATGTGGACAACCTGGTCTACTAGACAAACCTCTCCATGTATAAAGCCCAGCAGCATGAAAGGGTCAATCAAGTAACCCAGTGGGATGCCCTAGGATTTACTGGCATCAATGTTGTATTGGGTTATCATGTTCTGCCTCTTACAATTTCATGCTGTATTGGTGTGATGGGCCTGATGTGTAAGGGATGCCTTTTGTTTCCAGTGATGATTAGAGATTGATTAAGTCAGTTGTCTAATGTGCGTGTTAATACAAACAAAGCTTGCTCTTGATGATACACTGAGAAAACGCAAACCACTGATAAAAAAGGCTCGTCACACAATTTACAATGCCAGACAAGTTCAACGTAAGGACTAAAGCATCGTTTTATTCACAGGAAGCACTCTAAAATGGTATTGTCCGAAAAAGCCAATAAAATGGGGGTAACAAGATGTAGTAGTTGAGAAAAGGCATGGATGGGTATATTTGATGCAAAGTATGAAAAGAATGATAAGGAGAACCAGACAAAGTGTGGTTTTGGCATAGACAATCTGTTGTGTGCGAGACGACTGAGAATCTTTTTGATGGAGGGAGGTCATGAGGTGTAATTTAGTTAGCTTTGAGATTACAACAATGCTCACATGGGTGGAGTTGGCAAGGCAGACACACTTTGCAGTCTTAATGGCATAAAATTTATCCATGTTTTGCTAGTGAACTCTTTCATGCTTCCTAACAAGATAGAAGACAAGACTAGTCTTTAGAAGATTGGTGGCCAGCATCTGATGACAGTTGTGCAGCCTCCCCAAATAGGAAGGCCATGATCAAACAGATGGATTTACCCCCAAAACCTCCCACAGAGATCTGAAAACAACTATTCTGTGTCTGTATACATATTTGACTGACAGAGGTATAAGCTTAACATTTGCCAGTTTTCCTGAAAAAGAGAGGCAATTGTGAAGTATGCTTGCAAAACGGTCAAGTCTTGGCCATATTGCAATGAAAGAAAAAAAAAACCATGATTTTTCTGCAATACCACTAAGTTAACTTTATGCTTTGTTCATGCATTGATTGTTTGAACTGGTGTTTTGGGAACACTTTCATTTTGGGCCATTGTAAAAATTAAGCTTTTCACATCAATGAATCTGTTTTGATCAATGCATGAAAAAACTAAGTACTGATTTATATTTCTATAGATAGAAATTTGTATTTTTACACGTGGTTAGATTGATCCTTTTTTGAATTTTTCTGATTGGTTGCCAAATTTCATTCAGATCCAGTCAGAAACAGCGCCGTGGCTTAGGCCTAAATTATAATATATGACCAAGTTGGCCGTCTTTCCTCCCAAAATAGAGGCCTTTTTCTGACCCAGTTTCACATCTCACTGCTGCGGGCGATGAGCATTGCTAAATTAGGCCAGATTTGACCATTTGTTTTCCCTTTAACATACATAGCCTACACCTGAGTACTTACTTTTTAATTGGTCATGGCTAGATCCAGATCTTAATCCAAAATAAAACCTCAAGTATAGACATTTAAGTAGGGCCTAAACATAATATATTTATGTGAAAAGAATCAATAAAAAAAACTCAAACAAAAAAGAAATAACCTCTCACCAATGCTTTAGACCTCTGGATCTTAATATTTTGAAATAAAATTTATTGGTGAAAAAACCGGCGCTTTTTCGTTTATTCCCAAGCCGACTTCTTATATAGGCCTAGAGATTCTAGATCTAGATCTAGCTAGATTCTATTATCCGATAGGAGCAAACGAAAAAAGTGTAAAATTGTGTACATTTTGTGTGAAAATAATAATATTTTCATTATAACTTGGCCTGTGACCTCTCTATTTCTTCCATGGATTAAGAAGATAGAGCCAGATCGAATAATATAGCTCGAATCTAGGCCTATATAAAAAGTCAGGGTGGGAACAAACGACAAAGCACCAAAAAACCAATAGGCCTCATGGCTTTGTAGGCCTAACAAAAATCTAAATCTAGGTCTTACACTAGCGTACCTTTACCACTGGGGCGACATTTGTGGCCGTTTTCTGCACAAGGCTTTGCCCTGTCCTCGCCTTGCCATTTATCCACCGACTCAAAATTATCTGTATCGTCAAGTTGAGGATTGGGCTCCATTGTGCTTCAAATAACCCTGAGTGCCTTAAGTAACGAATTATTAGGCTTAGCTGCTTGATTAAATCAAGATCTAGAATCTAGGCCCCTAAATCTGAACAAACAACGACAGATATTTTTCGGCTGACACGTAAATTCTAGGTCTAGATAGATACTCTAGATCAATCAAGCAATGAAAGAAAAGCAGCACAATGAAGACCGCCAGTAACCCAGAAATCAGAGGTTAGAGATAATTTAAGATATTTCTCTAAATTTTCAATTAAAGGATTATCGGGCATCGATGAGATTCAGCTTTTTCCAGAGACTGGCATCTTCAGCCACTAATACCTAATTTTTCTCATTTCACTTCTATCTTCTCATGTTAGCCATAGGGAGCAGGGACAGTCGATTTCCCGGAAGTGGAACACTCAAGAAGTATGAGCCAGTTTAATCCAGCTCATCGGTCTAATCTCTCACTCTTGAGATATAATTGTATGGTCACGATAAAATATAATATATCACCTTTATCCAGTGCTCAATGCAAAAAGAAACCATTCTTTGCAATAAATACTGAATGAAGAATAATTTGTTGATCCGAAAGATAACGTTATGCGATGAAATATAATATCAGACTAAATAAATAATTGTACTTTAAATTTGCATTATTTTGTTTTACAACTGACATTCATTCTGGCAATACGATATGCAACTTTCTTTTTCACACAATCTTTATCATCAACATGGCGGAGTTCGATCTAACTACCACGCTTGGGCAATATTTGGATCGACATTTAGTTTTTCCATTGCTGGAATTTTTGACTGTTAAAGGGGTAAGATTTTCTCAATGCTGCTCTATCACACTATATCTTCTCTTTCTATCTCAGTACATTTCATTAAATCTAGATATAATTAGAGCCTAGATCTAGATCTAGATAGATCTAGCCTGTAGAATCTACATCTAGTCTATGTGTCACAGCAGGTATTTCATTTATTAGGTATCACAGAAAGCCCACCAGAGATATGAAATCATACGAGATTGAGTAAAAAAGGGTCAGCTTCAATCACCTATTTCTTGCTGATGGGTAATCACACTGAGAAAAAAAATAAAGTCTAGCTTCTTTTTAACTCAAAAAGGTCCGTTGCTTCCTGGTCCAACAACAGGTCGCAGCAACGGACGCTCCGTTGCTCCGCTATTCTTGATTTTAAGCGACATATACTAATCCAATCCATCATTTGTCCACCTGAACCAAGTTTAACTGCATTGTTTATCATTTTCACTTCCGTTTTCGTAGTTTTCTTCCTTACTTTGTATCGAAATTCTACGCAAAGCGCGCATTGTTTGTTCTTGTAGATCTAGATCTAGAGATCGTGATTCATTCTTTCTTTCAGTTCACTAACTTTGAATTAGGCCTATAAAAAAAATTGTAAATCTTGTTCAAATATTTAAAAAAACTCTAAATTATAATTGTTTTAAAACTTGCTATGCTAATTTTACAAGAGATAAGCATACTAGTAGGCTACCTAAATGGTTCGGAACCGCCCAAGTGATCGATCAGTTAGCCGAAAGTGACATCTATGCTATTGATGAAGATGAGGATTTCTTACTATAGCTTCAATGAATCAGATAGATCAAGTAATTCAGAATCAGATTAGGTATTAGTTCTGCTCTGATAAATATCATATGATAAGTAAATTCAATTTATCCACAAACTGTAAACAGTTGTAAATAGTAGGCCTACAGTTTTTTCATTCCCTTTTTCATAAATATTGTGTTTTTTAGCTTCATATAGTGTAATCTTTGAAAATTCATAAGAAATACAATTTGAACATAGAGACAAGAAAAAGGTGGTGATTTATTCAGAATTGGATAAATCTTTACTTGATGACCATTCTGACTCAGCTGAGGCCTTCCTTGTTTATGTTTTGATCACGGTAAGAGTAAAATTTGACCAATTAAAAAAAAATTTTTTTACCATGTAATTTCAGTGGATGAGATTACAAAAGAAACAACGCAAATGCCGTCAAAGTACATATATTCAGGAAGATAATTTTATTTCCTTTCTATTGGTACCTGTCCCAACTCTGTATTTGCAATACAGCCAAAGTTAGAACATTTTTAGTGACCCCCACCCGCAACTTTTAGGCAGCCTATTTTTTCAGCGCGTCCAAAAGTGGAAACTCTCTACTTCTGGAGGTGGAATTAGCCCACGTCCTGAATCAATTAAAACTTTTCCACTACTGTAAGCTGTGTATTTTGGTGCTTATCTGGACCTAAGAATGAGGAGGGGAATGAGTTAGCCTAGGACTAAGTAGGATAATTGGGGGACAGACCCACCAACTTCTAGATCTACCTTCACAAGCTACCGACGAAATGAAGTGGCCTAAGGTCAGATTATAGTGTAAATAGTGCTACTTTCACACAAAATATGGCCAAGTCCACCAGTATCGTTTACATACTATTGTTTTATTTTAAATACCAACTGCACAAATTCAATGAAATAATAAAAATAGTACTTAGTGTAAGTATGTTTGATTGATAATGAGCAAGCTTGCCTAAAAGTTGTTCAAAACAGTTTTTGTTGACTTTGCATTCAAGTTTTGTCATGAGAATGTTTTTTGGCCTATTGAAAGTAACAAGGCCGTGAGTCAATTTTCTATAATTTGTTTTAATATATTAAATTAAGCTGTTTTTATTAACGATGTGTGTTATTAAAGCAAGACAAAACCCATCTATCCTATCCCGATGTAAAATAATATTTCTGAACAAAATAATCCGAGTTCTGCGCTGCTGAAATCCCTTGAGGAACGTGATGACCGTTTGTCCATTTTGCATCAAAAATAAAATCCCAAGACACCCAAAAAAAAATCGAATGTGGTGTTTTAACAAATGCCGAAAAAATGATTGCGTTTTGCTATTCCATTCATAAATGTAAGCCAAGGTTTCCGATTTTGATTTAAAACTTTGCTTTTTTGCTGGTTTTTACAAGCACTGAACATTCATCCGATATCGTGGAGAATGTTCCTCACACAGATTAACAAGCTAAGCCTAGAGTGTTTCGTAAATGTACCGGAACAAGTGCCTTATACTTTTTATGAAAGTCAAATGGCCATTTCTGTTCACTTCCGCTTCCAAGCAACTTGGCCGCGCCCATACGTCGTAAAATTAAAATAACCTCCTTAAAACTAGATAAGCAAAGGTTCCTTACTATTTCGAAGGAAGTATTCTTTGGAGGGCTTTAAATGCACTTTAATGCATTCCTATGAGTTAAATGATACTTTGAAGTTATTGTTTAGATGTTAAACAATATGCACAGCTCCTTGCATGAGTAGACTTAGCATTACTGTAGAATCTAGTTATAAAGTTAGATGAAAGTAAAGGTGGTTGGGTAATTATGATAAATTCGTACGGCGAACGTTCTTGGCATAACTCACTATAACAAATACACTCATGGATAAATTTTTTAATCTTTTGTGTAATTTCACATGAAGAGTTCAGGAATAAATATGTTGATTAAGAACACATTATAGATCTAGAGTTATTGAAGACATGTGAGGAATGTTCTTAGAATGGCAGTTTGGTCTATCCAAGTAGCATTCCTGACCCTTTGTTTTCCCACTTAAAATTTTTTTAAGTGTTGTTATTCCTCTCAAAGGTTCTGTTTGTTTCAATACTCATGATTCAAATCTTTTGACTGCATTTCAATGTCATACATAGATCAGATGATGAAAAATAACATATTGAGATGTACATTTTGTCCTGTGGCGTTCCTTGCGTTTTTCACATTATTGGCAGTGATATTAAGTCCTACACTTTTTCTTAAAATTTTGATTACAAGTACGTAGTAAATACTAAATTGCATAGGTTACTTGTATATTAATACTTTTTTATGGAGGAATCTGTATTTAGGAATGCTAAAATAAGTAATGCAGGATTAGTACCCTGTTTGTCTGTGCTTTCATGGAAACATTCCTCACAATTTTTTTTATAAACTTAACTCTTCCCGAGGTTTTCTTTCGCGATGATAGTTGCGATGGTCTATATGGGCTCCCAGAGGTTATCGCGACTAAATAGTCTAGTGCTCCAGTATACAATTTTACACACGGAACAACCTGAAAAGGCTTAGTTTCGTTTTTAAGGGGATTCCCCTTTCTCAAACTGCTAAGACTAGCAAGTCTGTGCTTTAGATTGGATTAGAAATTGAGAAGGAAACAAGGGTAGAACTGAATGTGTGCTATGCTGTTGAAAATCATGGCTGGACAGGTCCCAATTCCGGACCTGTTTGAGGAACTGTATGCAGACGATAATGGCAGGGATAGTGCTGAATTTGTACAAGATGCACATTTGATATTTAGGGGAATTGTTAGGAAGCCTGAGCCTATGGCTCAAGCTCCTGGAGATCAAGATTAAGATGTAGATCTAGATGTAGCTGACATCACCTCCACTACCAGAACCACTGACAAACACAAAGACAGGCATAAAATGCAAAAAGATTGGTGGCATAAATTTTTATTTCATATGAATTTGTATTCAATTTCCTTTCCATTGGTGCATGATTTGTAGTTTTATGTTGAAAAATAAAAAAGTTATGTGAATTTTTGTATAACACCTTTAAATTTTTCAAAAACTCCAAATTAATTTGCCTGTGGGGGATCTCATAGGTCCTGAAAATTCGCCTCTCTAAGGGTTATAATATTTTTCATAAAACATTCTCTTTTCCTTAAGAATCTTTTTATAATTTTATATTATCTTACCCTCTCCTTGTCTTATTTGTCAGGATGCCTTTTGGCAAATTAAATGTTTGTTTTTTTTTTAATAGGGAGAGAAAATAAAAAAGGAAATTTTTGTCCATTTATGAAGGGTAACATTCCTCACGATTTATAGCTCTTATTTCATATAATATTGATTTTTAACAATTTTTTTTTTCATGGTGTTTTTTAAGGAAATAAATCAAGTATATACATTATGTGTGCTTCTGTGTTTTAGGTGTTCAGTTTATTGTATTTAAGTTTTTGTTTATCACTGTCACATTCCTCACTTATTGCACCATCAATCACAAGTTTGTGAGCAATCATCAAGGTCAGAAACTTACATATGGCAAGAGTTCAAAAGGTGCTCAAAAATTTCAAAATACTAAAAGTACCTTAAATTTGCTAAAAATGTAGGAAAAACATCTCAAATATTTGTATTTTCCAAAAAGCTTCTTAAAAGATAGTCTGAGCCCTTATTCTGTGTCAGTGGGTGTCATTCCAAACACACCTCTGAAATGTCTGTTGCGACATGTGACGCCAAGAACGAGCCCATGATCACAAGTACACGAGCTTAAACTTTACAACAGTTATTTTTTAACGTTTGGTAACTTAAGTAAAGCTCAAATAACCTTGAACTGTCAAGAGAGAAGCTTACTTGGGTCAGATACCGAAATCCCCCACCAATGCAGGAGCACCTTTTGACCTTTTGCCATATATGAAAGATCAAATATTGCTCTTTAAGACCTGTGTAGTTTAACCAATTTGAAAATAAAATGAAAATTTGACATTAATATTACTTTTTGTAAACAATACTGGTGGACTTAGCCATACACACAATTTTATATCGACCCATTTTGCTGGTAGCTTGTGAAGGTAGATCTTTATAGAAGTCGGGCGGCCTGTCCCCAAATTATACTGATTTTGTACCAAGTGAGACACATAAACGGGTAATCAGGGGACAGGCCCAATGACTTCCTTAATCTTCATCAACTACAGATAAAATAAAGGGGTTGCAAGCTAAGTTATATAGGTCTAATGTAAAACAGTGCTACTTTCATGCAATATCTTCACAATTTTATGCCAACGATCTCTTCATTTCATCAGTAATTGATGAAGTTAGATCTAGATCTAGAAGTCGTTTGGCCTGTCCCCCGACTATCCCCCAAAAAACAAAAAGATATTATCGACAAATTTAAATTTAAATTGGATTTATTTTTTTAAAGGAGTCCTCCCTCCATTTAAATTTATAAAATGACATGTGCTTTTAAGATACAAATACTTAATAAAAAAGAGCCACTGACAAGTTTACACCCTGTAATTTTCTAGCCTTCTCTACCCAACCTGACAAGACAGACTCCATGACTTCTGCTCTTCCTAGCCTCTTTGAACTTTGCTTTTTCTTTTAGGTCATAGAGCTAGAAAAGGCACATTTAGACAAAAATAGACATCAGTGGAGAAGAACATGAAAATTTTCAAACATGGCTGTGATGTCCTATGTTACTTTATGACTTGTTTTGGCAAGAAGTAAAACTGTTTTTGAAACACAACTATGATGACACTTTTTTTTATTTTTTCAACATTTAGTGCATGAAAATTCTCTTCGACATTAGAGCTAGAACCTTAATAACAATGCATGTATTTATTATTGATATTTCCTTATGAGTCTAAAGCTTGGTGCTCTGGGTTATGAAAGTATGTCTAAAAGGGGTATGCAATTTGGATCCAAATCCCTCAATCAGCAGGGATAACCATGTCATATGCAGCAAGTGGTTCCAGGCTGTCATCTAGCAGTAGCATCAGCTTGCAAAAATTTGTATCAAGCAAATATTAAAAGTAGCATCATAGAATGTGTGTACAATGCATCAAAAGGTGAATCAAATTTTTTATAATGTTTTTAAGAAATGGACAGAGTGAACCTGAACATCCTAGGTCTTACCAAGGTAAGATGGAAAGGGGCAGGTTCCAAAAAACTAAGCAGAGAAACACTAATTTACTTGTGAGGAAATACTCATGAAAGAGATGTTGGTATCTTATGTGAGGAAACTACAGCACAGGAAAGCCAAAGTCCAATATCAGATAGAGTAAGTGTAGCTAAACTGATAGCCAAACTAAGATACCTAGGCATTATTCAAGTATATACACCAACATCGGAAAGGGAAGATGTATAAGTCAAAACACTACTTACACATCTTTCCTGCCCACCATGCATTGTCATTGGCTTTTAACTCTCAATGAATCCATTATTTTCATGCTATTGCAATTTTGCATGGTGGTGGTATTATTTAACAGGCTCTTATTTTGTAAGGGAATAAACTATTGTGTCATATTACCCATCATTTTGTGCAGAATTGAATGGAGATTCATTCTCCAGTAAAATTTTTGTCATACTTTATGTATTTTCAGAACAACATGAATTTAATTACAAGAAAAAATCAAATCTGAAAACGAAAAAATTGCATGCATCAACAAATTCAAAGAAGGGAAAAAATTCAGTTGTGATGAAAACATCATGAAATATTTATTTTATCTTAGAACAATATCTGTGGAAGCAGAAAAAAGTCAAACCACAGCAAAAAATTCACATTTGATGTGTTTTGTATGGCCATGAAGTGACAGTGTAAATTTCAAAAATCAAGCGTCAAGAAAAAATAAAAACAAGTTCAAACTTGAAGTAAGTGATTTTTTCAGGTCCTGCCTGGTGTGTAAATCTGGAAGTTGGAGATCAGCTCCTCTCACAAGTTCAAAATTGGGCACAGGGGTTGTAGGCTCAATATCAGCTAGTCTTCACACATCAAGGTCTGGGGCATGGTCTGCGACATAACTGTTGTTCCATGGTACATTGCTAGTGAATCAGAAAGGAAAAAAAAAACAGGATTTAGAATCAGGAAAAATTAGAATGGTTCATACTCACCATATTATTGTGAATTCCTAGCCTTATCAATTTCAACCTTAGATCTCACCAAAATCATGAATCTAAAACAAAATTTTATGTCTTGCTCTACTTCCTGGTTGTAGATCTAGACCTAGATCTAGCAAAAGTGAATGGTTGATCATTAGATCTAATTTTTCAACACAATAAAACAGTTAAATATGTTGTGCACATAATCAGGAGATATAAATTAGATCTAGAATCTATAGTTAACAGTTTCTTTCAAAATTTAAACCTAGATATATATCTACACACCTTCTCTCCTGGTGATTTGGTTCAGAATCGTCCTCTTCATCAGGAACAGCCCACTCTTCGTCAGTGTCGGGGATCCATTCTTCTACTTCCGAATCAGACAAATCCAGTAAATCCAAAAATTTACGGTCTTTAATGTTTTCAGAAGCCATTTTTTATGTTGTTAGAGGTTGGAGAGGTATAAATTTATAAAATGTAGACGAAAATCGTTAAGCAATAACAAAATACTGTGAACAGAAAAATGTAAGATGACGGAAGGAAAGCAAAACAATGCTCGGGGCTAAATGTGCATTTTTAATTAGCTTGTTTATTATATTTTTATTGAATATAGTATCAAAATACATCTTTTTAGGTTTCAGAATATCCTATCTTTCAATAGAAAATATTCAAAAGTCCATTTATTTTTACAAAAGTGCTTCATTTGGGCCGCAGAGAATGTGGGCGTGGCATCGATCACCGGTGATTGAAATCTCTATGTTGGTGCCTTTGAGAGTTAAAAGTGAACTTTTCAAATGTGTAATGATTAAATCACATGCCTTACTTTTCCTAGCATCATTCACCCTACTTGCATTTTGTTTCTTAGAGAAAATTGTTTTTAGTTTTTTACCTAACATGAGATTCATGAAGCATTTAAAAAAAAATGGGCCGAAGTCACGTTACGGCAGAAAGGAATTTAGCAACTCTATGGCAATGGAATATCTTTTTGATAAATGCAATAAGTCCGAGTTCTATTTACACATTTATATTAAATTTTAAAAAAATTGTTGCCTTTGATTATCAATTAAAAAATGTATAATTTAATGTTAGAGGATGCACTGTATAAACTGGATATTAAAATTTGTTTTGGTGATTTAGTTTGTCAAAGTTATTTTTTTTTTCCTCAGTTATATGATGAGAAAGAAATGTTGAGGGGTAAACTTGAGCTTCTCAGTAACACCAACATGGTTGATTTTGCTATGGATGTCCATAGAACATTATATCCTGATCAAAATGTTCCACATGGTAAGATTGAGAAATCTAACAACCTTTTGTTTTTGTTATATAAATGTAATGTTATAATCATGGTAACCTTTTCTTTAAATTTTAGTTGAATAGGTACAAATTAAATGAGCTATTGCGTGGTTCACTCCTGCTCATAGTCTGTTTATTTTATTTCTTTTGAAGCCAAGATTTTATACCGTTTATAGTGCTTCCTGAGTGATGATCTTTAGACTTTCTATGCATGGTATCTGCAGAAGAGTAGAATGCCTAGATCAATTTCATTTCACCTTCAAATTCACTCCTAGACGCCCTGCTAAATTCATGCATGAGATGAATTAATGGGTCAGTATTTCTAACTGATGGCAAATTGTTCTTGTGGGCTCTTATTTTTTAGATTCAAAAACTTTTTTTTTTACACATAAAGGAACAGTGTCATCTAGTTTACATTATTCAAGAGCTGCAAATGTCATTTTCACTTTAGGCTTTGCCAGTGGTTTAAAATGTATACAATTGTGAATATTCTGACTCATTTGAACTGATCTTGATTGAGACTTCATCATGTGGTTCATAAATTATTGACGTGTTTTTCCATGCCTGAGAAGTCACTTACTCGATCCAATTTTTTTTCCCTCACTGTTGTATTCATGTTCTTATCCTAGGTAAACAGCTCAAACCACTTTGCAATGGTGACTGATACCATTTGCCCGTTTTAAAATTGTGTATCAAGTGTTGTTTTTCTACTTAATATTTTTATGTTTGTGAATTTCTTTTTCTTAATTTTCAATCTTTTTTGTTTTTAAGCTTTGAAAGATAAGCGTCAAGAGGTGGTGAATCAACTGAAAGGTCTTCAAGGAAAAATAAAGAGCATAACAGACATATTTGAAATTCAAGAGGTACAGCGTCAAATTCAGACATCAAGGTTTGTTACCTGCACAATTGCTGCTTCAAAAATTTAAGATTTTATGGTGAGACATATATATAAAGATGCAAGCACCTTCTTTAGCTTTGTCTGGAGATTTTTTCTCTCTCACTTTATATCTTGATAAGGGATTTTCTGTGGCACAATGTCAAGGAGAAAAGCGTCCTTAAATTCCTCAGCACTAAAAATGGCCTTGGAAACATAAGGCTATGCTAGAAAAAGCTTGGAATCTTATACTTTGGGTTAGTTACCCCACTGAAGGATTAATTCTTTTCTGCAAAAAGGTACTTCATTGTAATTACGTTAAAAGTCCGTTGTTTCATTTCTTAGTAAGAAAACTTTGTATTTGCTTTTTTGGTGCAAAATTAATTAAAGTAGCTAAGCAAAGATCATGGCAAAATACTGTTTATCACACTTATTGAGTTCGTTTCAAGCTATTTTAAATGAAGTCAGAATGGGTATGGCTGTTATTATTTATTTTGTATGCAAGATCTTAATGAGAAAAAATAATTGATGCCTTTTATAAAAGCTGATGATTTAAACAATTTTTTGTATCACACTTTTCAGAGATGGACGACAGCTCTATGATTTTCTCTCTAAAGAACATGGTGTAAGTAGTGATTTTTCTTTTCAAAAGCCCTTATCTTTAGGTATTTGAATAGATTAAGAGTTCCTCAGTCATTTGAAATTTTGTAAGAATTGATCTAAGAGCCTTAGTCAAAAGGCAGGAATTTTTTTTACACGTCTTGCAAGATTGCTTCCTATTGCATGGAATAATTTCACTTTTGAAATTTGTGTTTGTTGTGTATAATATAACAGTTTAGCTGTGGGAGCAGACTTGTGGGCCTAAATTAAACTGGTGTTTGTATATTGAAAAAAAAAAGAATCTGATTTTAGGCACAAGAAATGGGTTGGATTTGAACATGACTTCTGAGATCACTAAATGTAATAATAAAATAAACACTCAGAGAAATATGTGTTTGCAACGTCATAAGTTTATGCTTCATATACTAATTGAGAAAAGCCAAAAAATGTTTTCTGTTGTTTTTAATATTCTAACGTAATTATTAATGGGCAAGAACGCCAAAGGTCTCCAAGCGATACAAAATCTAGGATCCGAATTGATACATAAAGTAAAGACAAAGAAAACTAAAGGGTACTCACAAAGTTATTAATGATAAAGTAAAACATTCAAACGTTGTGCTGTATAAACCTCAACAGTGATAAAATATAAAATAGATTGACATTTAAAATACTAAGGATCCCTGCCCACTGTATTGCGTTAACAAACTGTTATAGCAAATTAAAAAATGTGTTTATTAATGAGCATTCTTATGAAGTGCCAAAAAAAAAAAAATTTATTGGGGATAGTAAGTATGTTACTATCTCTCTATCCTAATGTTAAGGGGCCTGAATTCTGTATAATTTACACTAACGTAATAACTGTCATTATTATTTTTTTTTCTCTTTGCTCTTTGAAAGAATGCTTATTAATTAATGTATTTTTGAATTTGCTGTCTAAGATTTAAGGGCAGGAATATCTGCAAAACAGTTTGGCATTATTCTTGACAAAAGGACTTAAGCCCAATATTTATTTTGTCAATGCTCATGCTAAAAGACCTCCATCTATGCTTCAATGATCATTCTAAGGCCTCTGACTAAGTAAAACGTGTAGAGCTGTTTTGTATGTTAGAAAATTAGGCATTGATGGGAAAGATTTGAGATTTGACAGTAATTAGAAATCTGATCTGGAATTAAACTGCATCTACAAGAATTGAAGAACACAGTGATTTAAAATCCATTGAAAGAAATGTGAGGCATGGATGTGTAATGGTTCTTTTTAACCTATATGGTGAAATAATCCAAAGAGTCTTGATATTTCAGGGTTGAAAAATAAATGGAGAAAATTTTAATTATCTCAGGTATGCATATGATACAGTTTTAATAACAGAATCTGCTGAACAACTTTAAAAACTAAGATACTCTAGTTTTAGAGAGTGAAAAAATGGGCCTGTCTTTGAATCTTATTAAAAAAAACATAGAATGTATGGCATCTCAAAGAAATCCTCTAAATCCAAATGCAATCTTGTTAGCAAAGGCGAAAAAAAATCAGAAAAGTTTAAAAATTCAAATATCTTGTCTACCTGGTAACATCAGATGGTAGATGCACAAGTCAAGTAAGTAAAAGAATAGCCATGGTCAAAGATACATTTCAAAAAATGAAGCCAATACTGGCAAGCAGAAACATAAGTATGGAAACCAAAATAAGGGTATTGAAAACATATGGTTAGTACTATTATATGTTGTGAGTGTTAATCCACTTTTATCAAGGAAATACAGTCGACTTCCCTTGAGTCGACTTCGTGTGACTCGATTTTCTTTTTAGTCGATTGTAATTTCTCGGAACGGTCCCCTTTATAGTAGTTTTATTGTAAAGAGAAAGCTGATGAGTTGATGTCGACTTAGCCATTCTGATGGTCAAGTAGATCCTCTTTCTTTGCTCCCCCTCCCTTTGTGTTTGCTAGTTCTCAGTGGATAAGTCGATCTTCCATCCAGAAACTAGATCTAGAGCTAGTTTAAAGAATAAAAAATCTTGCGTATGCTATCATTAATCTGTAGCAATGGGCGACCATAAAACATGGCCTGCCAGACTTGACTGTTACCCGTATAATAAGCCTTGAGAACCTTATGAGACGTGAAACAACTCGAGTGTTACAGGCAACAGTTACTTACAGTCCAAACTACCCAACCGACATTACCCCTTCCCCACATTTCCGCACAGCGGCCCTAGCCGGAGGCTG
>BLXT01000468.1:215557-235560 GCA_019648995.1 Plakobranchus ocellatus | reverse complement strand
GAAAAAATGGATGAGTGGATGTATGCATAAGTCGATGTTGATTTTAATCCCCCAAAGACATCGACTTATCAGTAGTCAACTGTAGAGAGAAAAATAGGAGCAGTAGAGATGTTGTAGAAGATTGATGAAAATATGGACGAAAAAAAGTTTAGAACACTTAACAATCACTGGAAAGGTTGAAGGCAAAAGCAGCAGACGTAGACAGAGAGACACTTTATTGACAATCTTAAGTTATGGGCAATAGGTGACTTTATAAGGTTTACTGAGAACAGGTTTGAGTGGAGGAATATGATGGCTAATGTTTGTTCCAGACAAGACACCTAAAAACAAAGAGGATACAGCATAAAATTGTTGCTCTTTCTTTTTAAGCCATTTAAAATGCAAAGAAGTTTCTTTTTGAAAGAGAGCAATCTTATTTGTAATTTAACTGTGTCATTTGCAT
This sequence comes from Plakobranchus ocellatus, assembly GCA_019648995.1. Classification (NCBI taxonomy): domain Eukaryota; kingdom Metazoa; phylum Mollusca; class Gastropoda; family Plakobranchidae; genus Plakobranchus; species Plakobranchus ocellatus. The sequence goes on along the minus strand of BLXT01000468.1, from coordinate 235,118 downwards.
TCACTAGTCCAGGCTTTAAGAAAGGATTTCGTTATCTGAGCTTTTTCCAGTTTTGGACCTAATCCTGGATAAACTCATTTCATTCTATTGTGCAAGCAGAGAGCTTACAATAAACAAAGTGCACTTGGGGGGAAAAACCCACTAGCTTTCTGGAATATTATCTGTCATGGCCTTGGATTGTGACGCAATTGCATTGAACTTGGAAATGGGGCTTGAATGTAAACATTGGCCAATTCCTATCATAGATCCAAACTGTCTTCTCAGTGTATTTTGGTCTTACATTTAGACCCAAAAGAAGTCTTGCCTTAACGTAAAAATTAGTGAATGTTTGTTAATCAATGCGTCCGTTATGAGTGGTGAGTAGGCAAAAATCTGCATTGCCTATTCAAGTTGATTTGCTATTGGAAATGCTATACAGATTCAGAGCGAGACTAAAGTAAGCCAGGAAATGGCATGGTTGTTGTTACTAAAGTAAGCCAGGAAATGGCATGGTCGTTGTTACTAAAGTAAGCCAGGAAATGGCATGGTCGTTGCTACTAAAGTAAGCCAGGAAATGGCATGGTCGTTGTTACTAAAGTAAGCCAGGAAATGGCATAGTTGTTGTTACTAAAGTAAGCCAGGAAATGGCATGGTCGTTGTTACTAAAGTTAGCCGGGAAATGGCATGGTCGTTGTTACTAAAGTAAGCCAGGAAATGGCATGGTCTTTGTTTTCTTTCGTCAGTTAAATTTACAGCTTTGAATGCCTATTCAAATTATCTAATTTATTGTCGGCATTTTGAAAAAAAAAATGCTAAAATTTTGCCCCTCTAAAATTTAGGGTTTTTTTTTTTTTTCATTTTTTTTGTCATACGATTGAGACTAAAAATAATATATTAACCAGCATCCATTATACAAATGAATACATAGGGATCAGGAACATGTATTAGATGGCTTATTTAGTTGCTGTAAACTTTGAAAATCACTTTTTTTCTCCTTGCCATTTTTCTCCATCAGGATCTAAAAGTCAATTGAAAACTCTATTGAAAGGGGTTTTTGATAAACTTTATTCAGATGTAAATTTTGTCTGACACCGTTGAAAATTATTGGGTGAAAAAAATTGTTACTTTGCTTCAAAATTTAGGGTTTTTAGTCTGATCTGAGCTCACCAAGTCTGTTTTGGGTGCCCACTTTCAGTTCTTTTGCCTTTTTAAATTTGAAATCTATTCTCCCACATGTTATTTCAGAAAAAAAAACAAGACTAACTTTAAAAACCTCTCTGCAGGTTTGAAATGTTTAATATGGGCCTGTAATGAACTTCTGTTACAGATTATAGATCTAATAGAAATATGGCATTGTTTACTTTGTGTCCCATTCTGGCGAAACATGTTAAAGGTGACTGAAAAAAGAAGTCACCGCTGGAATTCCTCCCTGGTTGCACTAAGCTTATTGATACCTATATTTTCTGAGAAAATCCAAGTTGAAGTTTGTTTTCTTTTTTAACTTTTGTCTCACAGGCTCATTAGCCTGTGATTCAGATGTAAAGTGTATTATATATAAAACCACCTATATTTTCTGAGACAGTTCAAGTTGAAATTCGTTTTCTAATAACTTATGTCTCACAAGCTCATTAGTCTGTCACTCAGGTGTAAAGTGTATTATATCCTGGGTAAATACCAGTCACAAATCACAGTTTAACCTTTTTAAAAAGACTAAGGGGCTTTTGACTGATTTACTATAAATACCTCACATATCTTCTTCACTAGTTTTTAAGTGACAATTAACTTTCAGTGGTAATATGTAGTATTTTTACCACCTGTTTCTCATAAAATTAACACAAAATTACAGATATATATAGCATATTTGTTTTTAAAAATGCCATTCTCGTTTTTTTTCTTTTCTTTCAGTTTAAGCATGATATGATCACCACTCTCTATGACTACGCTCAGTTTCAGTACAAATGTGGAAACTATTCTGGTGCAGCTGAGTTTCTGTATTTTGTCAGAGTGCTGGTATGTTACCGAAATAGATATTGTCCCCCCCAAAAGTTTTTCTTTTTCTCCTTATAATCTATCTCTAAATATATTACCTTATACTTAAAATGAATGCAGTTGTAATTGTTCTTAAAGCAGATTTTACCTGAAATCACTTTCCTCCCCTCCCCTCTCTCACATTGTTATTAATGGTGCGCCTGGAGTATGCCAGCTTTGTTAAAACGGTGAGCGGCACTGTTTTGGGAGTGGCGAGAGGAAAGCATTTTTTTTTCTTATTGTGTTTTGTGGCAATGTGGGCTTCAAATTATGAGAATCTACTTTCTTTGACTTCAAATAATGAGTTCAAACTCAACAAAGCCAAATAAGAGAAAAAAACCTCAGATCGCAAATACTTCGATTTTTGAAGTTTCCACTGTAGGTTTTTGTGAATAATAATTTTTGTGGTGTTCAAGTAATGACTTTCCCCTCAAACTCTTAAGACCAGTATGTAAAGAAATAAGCGGAATCTTGATTAACTGTTTCCTCCCCTTCAGACTCCTCCAAGTGACCGCAATTTCCTCAATGCCTGTTGGGGAAAGCTTGCCTCAGAAATTTTGATGCAGAATTGGGACATTGCTTTAGATGATCTCAACAAAGTGAAAGACTTGATAGATAACAATGTGAGTTGCTTTTTTTTGTTTTGTTTGGTATAAATAATTATTTATATATTTCAGCAGTCTTCATTGAATTATGTTCACATTAGTGCTAATTTGTCATGAGCTCTTTTTTTAAAAAAAAAAATTTTATAGCTATTGAGGTAGGTATTGCCATCGGTTGGCTCAAGTCATCATAGCAATATTTTTATTTCATTTGTGTTGTTTTTACACGCTTCTATCTCATTTGTAATTCTTTGGTTGCTATAAATAATATACCATGTGTTATGAAAACTGTTTCTCCCTCTCCTTAAACATCTATTGTTGGTTGTTACATATTACTATTTTGTGTGTTTTTACGTCTTGAAAAATATGTCTATTGCTTGTCTAGATGGAGAGCCCTAATGTGCATCTAAATACAGCACTGTTGTATATATATAAGAAAAGAAAAGCTTTCAAGTGATACCTGTAGATGTTCAAAAGTTGATTTTATTATTTTTCATTAAAATATGTATTTTTAACTTTTCGAAGGTTCATGTCCTAAATTTAAAAAAAAATCATGTTGACAATTCAAATACGGAAATATAAAGAATGACCATTTTTCTTTTGAAATTTGAAATCTCCTTGAGATATGCTCCTAACATGCTGACCAAAAGCAAAAACACAGTAGTCAAAAATTGGGGCCCAAGTTTTACCAAACACACAGCTTTTCTCAGCTGTATATAGCACTTGTATCAGCCAATTTCGCTAAACCAACTTTAGTATGTGTGGTTGCTAATAAATGTTTGAATTTGATCCAAAGTTTTAAAAAAATTCAAAGTCGGGGCATTGAAAAACAAAATTGTGTACATTTTGCAATCAGACCAAGATAAAATGAAATAGGCTGCTCTTGATCAAGAATCTCTGGCTGACGCAGCCATACAAAAAGAAAAAATGAATGAAACTTTTAAGGCATTGCATGAATGATGACACTTTTAAGAGCCAAAATGTTCTGCTTTTAGTAGTAGGTAGTGCATTTTGGCATATGTTTGGCTTTCTTAATAACTCAGTGTAATTGTGTAGCCTTTTTTTTTTTTTTTTTTTTTAATTTATGATCTTCCTGATATTTTTATGAAAAGTCATCAAATGTGCTGTTTAACTAGAAATGCAAGTTTACATACTTAACCTTTGAGGTATCTACCTCTAACCACTATTTTTACTCTCTGGACACTTTAAGGCCACCTTCGAATGGATAAAACTGTAAGAATGGATTATCTATGTTGTTTTAAAGGCTGCTAGTAACCCTTTTGAGTTTGCAAAAAATTTGTATTTGTATATTGCAAACCTTATATCGCTATCCAGACCTACACCTCCGACCTGATGACTCTGCAACAGAGGACCTGGGTGATCCATTGGAGCCTGTTTGTTTATTTCAATCATTCAAAAGGAAGAGACTTGATTATAGACCAGTTTCTTTACACTCCCACGTGAGTGATTTGTACATTTTTTATTAAATATTTGCATGAAAAAATTTTTATATTGGCAATTGGCACATTTCAGTTGTGAACACTGCCTTGATAATAGTGCGATCCAGATGTCTGTATTTATCATCATTAAATTTATTCTCATTTACTCTTTCATTGTTGCTGTTACCAGGCAGGATTTCAAATAATCTGATTTAATTTTGTGTTGTGAATTTTTACTTTAGTTTTAAGATTTGTCTGGAAGCACCTGTAGTATAAAGCAAGTTATAACATTCCTGGATAAAGATAAAGTTGTGCGATGTTGTCAAAGAGATATTACTCTGATGTTTTTCTCTAATCTAATTTCTCTTTTTTTAGTATAGGTATATGAGGCATTTGCAAAATAGTCCATCAAATCCCATGTCCTTTTTTAATCCAATTAAAATAAACAGTTAGAATGATCTCCTATGGGTATCAGACATGTCTACTATTCCGGATTTGAAATCTGCATTTTTATCACAAAATCCAAAATTTTGCCGATTTGTGTTTGGTCATTCTCTCAGAAATAACCCAGTCTAGATTTAGCGGCGCTTCTCTGCATAAATAACGCGAGAATATTAAAGGACTTAGAGGAAAAAAAGCAACAACGGCGCTAACACTGCAACAAACTTCAAACTTTTTTAAATGCATGGCGCTCTTTGCTAGACCTTTGTTCATGACACCGAGCATGCATCTTGCAGACTGATGAGGGGTTAGCGTGGTTGGGGCAAACCTATCGCTGTAGTGCATAGATGAACATCATTGTTAGGCCCACCATCACTGACTGTTGCCGCATTGATGGTGAGTGACATCACTCACATGGACTAGTTTTTTTTTTTCAACAGACATTTATATCTTTGTGAGGAAATATGAAAATTCTGACTGCAAATTTGAAATCTGCGACCTCCATTTAAGAGAATCATCACGGCAGAATTTCAATTTTAATAGAAATAAAGAATTTTGGGATAATTTTTTCCCGTTTTAAATCTGTCTACTGTACTATTGTAGGTCAATGGTTTGGTCGAACTTTATAATAGACTTTGAGACTAACTATATGCGCGATCTTATATCTAGAGAAGTTATAAACCCACAATTGAACTTAGGCTCGGTGTGAGACTGTCTGATTGATGCTAGCTCTTGCGATTACCAGTCCTATGATAATAATATGAACTATCCATAGTTTTAGAACTTAATATAATACAATCAGGCCCGCGTATCTTCAGTAAGTCTACGTCTCTTCATAATGACCGAAAGGAAATTGTTCTAAACGTAAGCTCCAATCGGCGATAGAGGACAGCATTGCATTTTAAAAAATGCATCGAAGCATTCTACGTTTTAGGGATAGAATAGTGAAGTGCTTCATGAAATTTTCTATTTGAGAAAAGTTAATAAAATTGAATTCCAGTGGTAACATTGAAATAAGTGACTCAAAGTTAAACAAGTCATAGCAGTACGAGTAGAATGAAAAATTTTAAGGTGAATTTTCTTTCCATAATGTCATTAATCTAGGGCCGATTCGCTCAACATTAAAGTAAACACATTGGAATGTATGCCAGACGCTAAATGTTTTAAAGCATGTTGGCTTAGTGTTGTGCTGATTTAGATGGGAACCGATATTCTCTACTCTCTCCCCCGTCCTTAAGAAACACTTCTATGATTAATTGGAACTTAGTTAAATTGAATGCTTTATTTTTTTGTTTAATCAGCGTCAGTTCCCGTCATATTCAGGTTTGTTCCACATTTTTATATAATGCTCCGCATTTTTGCCCTTGATGTTCCTCAAAAAAATATTCTAGGGGTAGGCATGTCTGGGGTATGAAAACCTTCCCTATTGACTTATATGCAGACTGGTTACCTGATTTTGTGTAAAATTTGTTTTCCTCATGGATTATATGCATTTTGTTTGTGCATCTGATATGGTTACAGTTGTCATAATTTGAACTCGAATCAGAATTGCTCCATGTTTGGAAATCTTGTTATTGTACAAAAGTCAAGACTCTTGTAACCATTCTCTTTCACCTTTTATGTTGTAGCTTACTTCAATTGATGTGATTTTTTTAGTCAATGAACATTAATTTTTTCTTATATATCAGTGTTTTAGTTGTTGGCATTTTCTAGTAATTGCAATAATTTCATGCATTTTAAATGCTGCTCCATAATTTAATTACCTCAGAGTTGAGCAATAACAAAATATAATTTAAATTGATGCCAAAGTGATACCAAATGGCTTTATTTACATTGTTTTCTAAAAAAATCTATGGGGGAGAATACCACACTCCCCCTAGTTATGCACTTTTCAGCGGACACATTGTCCGCCATCTGGAAAAAAAGTCGTCAGTTTTCTTCATTTCTCACTGGAAGCACTGATAAATAAAGAGTAATAGCTTGAGCCTGCTATAAGTGTTATTGTCCCTCAATTACAGTGAGAATATTTGGGATCTTTTATAGAAAAATTGTAGACCCATCCATGAGAAGTAAATTTTGACATAGGCTTAAAATGGGTATAAAAAATCACAACATTATGTAGGGTTCCCATGGCCTCATTTTCTAGGAGCTTCATGAAACCTCCTTGAATTTCATTTCTCCTCAAAATATCCATCAAAATAGATTGTGAAAATGTTCCAAAAAGTTCTTTTTTTTTTTACTTATGAATTGTGAGAACTGCTGGTCTTAAAGCATGAATTGGAAAAAATTGGCTGTAATCATTTTTAATAATAAGAAGTGTTGAAGGAAAAATTAAAAATCAATTTTGAATATGTTTCGAGAAAATGGATTTGTCTATTTCCAGACTTAAAAAAAACATCTTAAAATAAATATCAGCAGAATCTTTGGTTTTAACAAATGGGTAAAATTACTTTTGTTTGTTTGTTTTTTTTTTCTAGGTATCTGAATGCCATTCAGACCACATGTCCACATGTCTTGCGATACTTGACCACAGCTGTCATCACCAATAAAGCAAGGAGGAGAGCTGTCCTAAAAGATCTAGTCAAAGTCATCCAGCAGGTTAGTTATCCAATAGAATTTTGCCATTAGTTATTATTAAGACTGTGTAGACTTGAATTGGCTTTCAATCCAAGTCAGATCATTCATAGTAACATCTGCTTATGTTGAAGCCTTGAATTATATTGATATTAAAGGGGTAGTTTTTTCATGATATGGATATAGATTTTTGTTAACCTAATATTGAAGACATTACCGGTAATTCTAAAATTACACATGCATGCGTACATGTATTAAACTTAAAAGCATCGTCTTCGCACTGAAGCTTAAAAAACAAGTTCAGATTTTTTGGTGGGGTCCTCATTGTATGAATGCAGGTTGAAGTTCTCATGATTGCCATTTTCTCTAAGAGTTGAAATTTCCTAATGCTCTGCCTCTCTCCCCCTCACACACTCACATTGAAAATTCAAGAATTTATCTTCTCTTATTTTAATACTACATAAATATTAAGAAATATTAGCTGAAAGATAGATTTATTTTTTATTCATTGCTTTTGTCCAATTAATATTCTAATTGGTGTTTTATATGCCTTCTCAGGAGTCCTACACATACAAAGATCCAATCACTGAATTTGTGCAGTGTTTGTTTGTAGACTTTGATTTCGATGGAGCTCAGAAGAAGCTGAGAGAATGTGAAGGGGTAAGCATTTCTTTTGCACTATTATTTAAATAAAGTGAAAAAAAAAATTAAAAGCAAAATGCTTTAAAAAGTATATTAATAATAGATTTTTGTTGTAATGGGTTTTGCTTTTTTCTCCCTTTTCAAAGGGAGAATTGCTTTTAAAGTTTATGTTGCTCAAAAATTCATCAAACTACATATATTTTTTCCTTTGACTCCTGGCTGTATAGGGCTGGATGAGAAAAGGAAGGGCTTGTTGTGGAGAAATGAAATTTATTGACCTTGTATGATGGTCAAATAATGCTGATATGATTCCATTTGGCCCCTTGGTTTAAATCTGTGTATTATATGTAGTTGGTTTATTTTTACATCAGTTTCTCAAACTTATAATAAGCAATGAGTGTTACTGTTTGGACAAGTCAATTTGATGGAAAATTGATAAACTGATAAACATAAAAATGCAATAGATCTAAAGAACAAGCAAACCATAGAGAAAAATGTAATGTTGATTGGAGAGGATAAAAGTAAGTCTAGAATCTCCATTGTTCATGCTCAGAAAAGACTTAGTAAATCATATTGAATCCAGGATAAACATGGTGACAAATGCAGAGTCCTGATTTTGTATGGTTTTGCAAAGTAGACGATGGCTACAGTTCAAAAGTTGGTTATTTATAAATGGGTATTTGTGGGTATTAATGGTGTGTCACACACTTTGGACAGTAAGCAATAAAAGCCATGAAAGCCATAAAATTTAAATTTCATTCTTGAGTTCTAGAATAGATTGTAAAGTTACATTTTATCATCTAGAGATGCATATTAGGCAAAAAAGAAACTTTGGCCATAGGCTGAAGTTGTTTGCTTTTTAATCTAAAAAATGTCTGTGATCTCAGGATTTTTGTCCATAGTAGGAAGAAATGCTGTTGTTTGAATCAAGCTTGTGATGGAAAATCTTTCAGATCTGGGTGTGAGTTTGCTCGTCTCAGGGAGTCTAACATTCTGTTGTTGTGAACATAATTAATTGCCAGTGCTACCTATATTTTGAGGTTCTCCTAGTTTTTAAGATCACAGAGATAGGGACACTTGCCCATTTGTAATCTCTTTATCTCAGAGGATTTTCTCTCCAAATTTATTTTTTGTTGTTCTAAGATGTTTTTTTATCAGACATCCATCCACCTGAAATCATTAATGAGGTTCCAGAGTTGTCAGGAAACCAAGGATGACTTGCTTTCAATATACTGAAATGTGTCATTATTGTATATATATCATGTTTCATAGCTAAATAAATAAATGTTGGAATCCCTGGGTTTCTCCTGCTAGATTGGCAGTTATGAGAGAAAATAGGTATAGCAACCTGATTATGAACAGTTTTGGCACAGTTTTTCATATGGAAATAATCTTATGTCTTTGTTCAGAATATTTCTGGGATGTGAATTTTCCTCAGCTTTATACTAATTAGGTTTTCATAGACTATACATATTTTTGTCGTTTGTCATTGGGTGCTGCATAGCTGTTTAGTAAAGTTAAAGTATGTGAAACCGAGTAAAGTCTAAAAATTCAATTGCCATACCATGATAAGTTGTGAAAGAGCTAGTAGAATCTAGGCCAAACAAAGTGCTAGATAAACATGAACTATAAGAGATTTAAATCATAAGGATCTGCATTCAACAGAAATTGCAAGATCTATATTTAGGTGTAATTGTAATTACATTTTTTTTCACAGAGCTAGGAATGCACCATTTTAATTTTTAGAATCTATTTGAGGAGTAATGAGAGACACATTCTCTAAAATTGATAGATTTAATGTTTATAATTGTTGATCAATATTATCTAGAGATTTACTCTCTCTTGATTCATCGCTTTAAGCAATGATAATCTAGATCTAAAATTTGTTTTCTCCTTTTTTGATTGCCAATGCATATTGGGGACCATTATCTAGTTTCTAGATAACTGTTCATAACAGGCTCTCAAATCAAGATTCTGACTTTCTTGAGCATAAAACAAGCAATTTAAACATCAAGAATGTTTTGCAGAGGGTATTGAAGCTTAACAAAATTTCATAACATAAGAAATACCCAGGCATAAATTCACTCTCAATGATAGGTTAAATGGGATAGCCACACATCTTGAATATAAATTTAGAAATAAATAATTTTTGGTGCTTAACACTAATTTTACACGACTTGGAGTGAATTAAACTGCATTCATTGGCTTATGAAAAATACAGAACAGTTTTTGTGTGTTTCAATACTTAAAATTTTTATTCAAAGATACCTCATTTTACCTCATGTAGGTCCTGTATAATGATTTCTTCTTGGTGGCTTGTTTAGAAGACTTCATTGAGAATGCACGGCTGCTTATATTTGAGGCTTTCTGCCGTATTCATGAATGCATCAGCATCAAGTAAGCCTTGTTGTATTGGATTTTATTTTATTTTATTTTTTTTTTAAACTTTTGTTTTAAGAAAAGCATTTCACTGCATTATTTTGCCAGGTGATATGTAGCTTCAAATCAAGTGCAAGCTGAATATGCACCAAATTTAGATATATTTTTAATGTTAATTTCAAACAATTATATTTGTACTGCGTAAATGATCAATTTTATATTTTCATTTTGCATACTGTTGTTAACAATTATTTATTAAGGAAGTATCAAAACTTCCAATATTTTTCTGTATTTTTCTTTAGTGCCTTTACAAAAAAAATTTTTTCTCCCACAATCTTGATCTTTATCACTTACTTTTTGTAGTTGATTCTACATTTGTCCAATTTTTTTTTTTAATATTAATTTTCCAAAACACATATTTCAGCATGCTTGCTGAGAAGCTGAACATGAGCCCAGACGATGCTGAGCGATGGATTGTAAATCTTATACGCAATGCTCGCCTAGATGCTAAAATTGACTCCAAGCTGGTGTGTTTCTTGCTGTTTTTGATTTTGTCCCACATTGTGGGAAAAAAAAGTTATTTTGAATTTGTTGGTTTAAGTTTTATTTTTTTGTTGATTTGTCTGTGATATAATTTTAGTTCTGTTTATCAAGGGGGAAATTACATGTATAACTCTGAAGGTTATTCTAAATCATTCTTTCTCAATTTAATTTCAGTGGTGGATCTTTTCAACTTGTGTATCTGATTTGCCATCCACTAGAAGACATCCACAATTTTTTGCTTTTTTCACTATGTAAAATTATTATGTTTTGTTATCTTTTGCTCGGTATTTACTAGTTTTTTCCAATCTTTTATAGTATCCTACTATATGAAAATTCTTAAAATGTTTACTAAATTTAGATATTCAGATAATTTTCTTAATTATGATAATTTGATTAAGAAAAAAGACCTAATTTACATATTGTAAAATGAGTATACATATGTGACACGCACACACATTTATAACATGTTGTTTCTTGACAATAGGCTAATAGAGATATATAGGGGAAATAGCCAACTATGAAAATTGCTTATCTTTAAACGTGATTATCTCAACAAAACTTCAGCATTTTGAAGGCGCTTAGTTTGATAACCGAAGACAGGCATAACTTTACCTAGCATGAAAAAAATTTTTTCACCATAATAAGGGGATTAAGAGGCCTTCCAGCAGAATAAAAATATCTTTGTGAAATGCCTACAGAAGACTCATTTTGTATTGCCTGCTCACATATAAGATCGATAAATAATTATATCATGCTTATTGATCAAAGGGACCAAGTTCCTCTTTTTGCCTGGAGAGAGATTTTATTTTCCTGTTCGTAAAAATTTTATTCATTTTGTCTCACAAAGGGAGTGTAGTTGTGGTCACTGATTGAGTCAGTTGAAATGATCATAGTTTTTGTGAAATTTTGGTTTGTTAGTGCTGGATATCTCTTTAGTCCTGCACAAAGCAAGTTCATATTTGATATACTTGTGGGTGAACACAAGTCAATCTTCACTTCTTTGTAGTAAATGTTTTATTTTTTTTTCAAATTAAGTTCACTATAATAAAAAATGGATTTGTATATCAATAGATCTGAGTGCCTATTTGATTTACTTTTGTTTTTCAATCAAAACCTGGTATTTTCACCGTTTTGCCTTTCTAAAATTATTATTTGCCATTTGTAACAGATAATGCTGAAAAGTTAACCATTAGTTTGTATAATGTGCATTGCAGGGTCATGTTGTAATGGGAACCCAGGCAGTGTCTCCATACCAGCAGGTTATTGAAAAGACCAAAAATCTCTCCTTCAAATCACAAGCATTAGCACTGAATATTGAAAAGAAACTTGGAAACCGTGGTGGTCAAGATGTAAGTCATTTTCTTATAAAATAAAAAATAGTCTAGTTTTATTTGTTATTAAGATTTTTTTCTCATTTAACATTATCAGGCCTGCCCATTTGTCCCAATTTAATCCAGATGTTTTGTCAAATTCACGGTTGATAGATAGCAAAAGTGTCCCAAAATTTCCAGTTTATTTCTCCCTTTTGCCGGCACTGCCTTTTTCGTCTGGTTCTCTTTACAGAGAAACCTTTTGATAAATGTCACCTAAGTGAGTGGCTGTGCCATTTTACATCATGATTTAAATCTATGACAAGTGCAGAATTCAAAGAAAACTTTATCTTCAAGAAAGAGCAGATTTATAGTAACCAGAGATACCATATTTGTGGTTTTGGCTGCATTTTCATCTTTTTTTCGATTTTTGGTAGGAAAATCTGTTTTTTTTAAAACAAATTTCCATCCAACAAATCTCCAGCATGAGATTTCCGTCTATTAAGATCATGGAATAAAACTGTTCCATGTAACTTTTTTTCTTAAACAAGATGGCTGCCATTTTATTTTCTGGACCATGAACTTTATCGATAATTGAAATTATAATGAGCAAATATAATTAACTCGAACGAGTCTTGTTTTCTTAAAATTTATACAACTAAAATTTATATTTATAGATAGAAAGGTCCAATTTGGACCCAACCTAAGTACTTGGTTTCATTTTTTAATTGTGACGCATGGATAGAATAAAGCCATTTGATATCTCTTAAGCTTAATCATTCAGACAGACATCTGTTTGCCAAAAGTCTGCAGAATCTACTTTTCAGTTGCTTAAATCAGTTTTCATTTCTAGAAGTAGAATGGCTAGAGGTGAAATATAATGCAATTTTTAAGAGCTATAGATCCACCAAATTAAGAAGAAAATCCTTGTTATTTTAGAAAAAAAAATTCAGGCCTAGATATAAGACATGGACATGGATATTTACTAGATTCAGCTGAAAATTGTAAGTTATGTTTTTTTGAATACTGATTTCTTCTGTTCTTAAAATACTTATCTGTGTAGATTATCAAAATACAGGAAATCTATTGAAGGTATTCTAGTTTAGAAACCTAGTGCATATATTGAAAATCTTTGGGCTTTGTTGTGTTTAGGCTGAAGATGTGTAGATTTTTTAAAAATAACACGAATCAAGAGAATAAATAGTGAAAAACTTCATGATTCAAATTTCATATGGAGTGGAACAAAGCTGCAAACAAAATTTTTCGCTCACAATCATATAGTGAGCTATACATGAATTCTCATCTATTTCATTCCACACCTTCAGCTGAGTCTCAATGACACATGTGATTTTTTTTTTCTCCCTTAAACAATAAGCAGCACTGCTTCACTTTCAAGGCACAGGTTTATGGAAAAAAAAAGTCTGTTGTGAAACCAGCTTTAGATTAAGAGGCAATTTAACAAAGCCAAGCAGAAAAAAAAAAAAAAATCTAAAATCTTCAATTTATGAGAAACTTGTATTAACAGACTTAAGCTTTTGAAGTTTCTGCTGTATGTCTACTATAATTCAAAAAAATATGCAAATTTGGGACACTCCTTATCTCTTACATTGACGATTGTATACTTAAATAGAGCATATCGACATAAAAGAGACTATCCAAAGACAAAGGCTTATACTTAAATGGAGCATATCAACACAAAAGACTATCCAAAGACAAAGGTTTATACTTAAATGGAGCATATCAACACAAAAGAGACTACCCAAAGACAAAGATAAAGAAAGAAGAAATTTCATGTATAAGTTCTTACCCTAGCCATATTTCTAAAGCATTGCGGGTATTTGCACTGTGAAGTTGCAATAAAATACAATGTTTTTCCAAGTTTTGAATAAAATAATGAGGAACACTTACAGAAAAGGGTTTCTTAAATTTTTTTTTAAAAAACAAAAAGAAAAAAAAATTAATCTGTGATAGCATACTCAAGAATACACAGGGTGCTAAAAAAAGTGGATTTAAAAAAAAAAATTAAGAAAAAAGTGTGACAAAATTGAAGGAAAGACTTGTGATTCCTATATATATCATATATTAAGTTGTTATTAATTTCATTTTGTCTTTTTGCATCATTTGTGTTTAAATCTAACTTAGGTCAATGTTATCTTTGTGGCTATCACCTCAGCCTGCTATCTTAGACTGGCATGCAAATTGTCATGGTATGCCAGATTTGATACAGTATTTTGTCATTGGACTGCTGTTGTCTTGAGATCAATCCAAGACGGGTGTTGCTTGGTAGTATTGAAAGAAAGGATTAAAATCAGAACTGTAAAATTTTTCTTTGAAAAAAATTACTGTGGAAGACTAGTGAGAAGTGTGTTGTGTTAGCTGAGATGAAACAGTACGGGACTATATCACTTCTCAGCATTGCAGTGACCACAGAATGAAATCCTAAAAATATAATCAGTGTTTTCAAATGTGCACTTGAGCCACTTTCGAGCTCGTGGACTGGTTTCAAGGCAATCACCATTATATTTATATCTTTAGAGCTCTTTACTTTGCAGATTTAAAAAAAAAATTTGATGTCCTATATTTCCACAGAACCAGTGGGCAGGCCAGGAGTAGTCCTTAAACAATAAAAGCCACTGTCAACAGTAGCAAGCTACACCCAGCACAAAGAGAACAGATTATTTCACATAATTATTTCAATATCTATTGAAATACCTAAGGAAACTTCAAGGACACCAGTAACTCTTTTAAATCCCAAGATCAATATTCTTAGCAAATATTTGTTTACTTTTTTTTGTGTTTCTTTTTTTTTTTTTTTCTGTGCTCTTATGTAAATTCTTCCCCAGCAAGTGCAACATATTAATAGAACAGGATTTAAATTGCCTAATAAGTTGTAGATTCTCAGTTATCACGATGTTTTATCTTTTTAACTCTGAATGTGAAAGTGAACTTTCTATATGTTTGTGCAGGTTTTTAGATCAGAACATAATCTTATGTATATTGTTATTGGGTGGGTATTTTAAATTAAAATTATGCATTATAATTTTGTGTTATTTTTGTTTTATTTATTTAAATAAATTTCATGTATGTGTGTGACATCTGAATTTATGCAAATATATAAAACCACACAGGGAAACCTGTTAGGAAATCAGAGTGCTATTGGTTTTTAATGCAAAAAACCCTTTGCTAAATTCTATTTGATAAGTTTCTTCATTCAACAATTTATGGAGCTATTTTTGCTAAAATGTAATTCCAGCAAGATATATGAAAACAAAACCCTCCACCAAAATCTGCATAGAAAACAGACCGGATGCTTGTACTTGTATAACAGCCTACCAAACATACATGAATGATACACCAGTAAGCACATCTTCTTTTTGGCTTTCGCTGTGAAAGGATTGCGTAATGTTGATTTCATGGAAGTTTTCAGCTAGGCTCCAATTGTGTGACTAGGTAAATGACACCCTGATAGGGTTAGTGCAGGTCGCTGAGAGGATAGTTTTGTTTTTGCACTAATTAAGTATTGAATGGTTTTCTCTGTCGTGACATTATTTGTTGAAATACATTACACTGATTGGCTGACTCAGAAAATAAAATATATCAAGATCCAAAAAATATTTAACGTGAAAGGAACAAAACCTTCATTAATATGCATGTATACTGAATAATCATTGTAATATTAAGAAATAATCATTGTAATATTAAGAAATAATCATTGTAATATTAAGAGATGAAAAGCTATAAAAATTTTGGCAAAGATATAAACATGTATGTGCTCAATAACTCAAAAAAATAAAAACAACAACAAAAAATCAAAATCCAGAGGCAGACAGTAGTTTCTGATAATCTATAGTCTTATGAAGAGCATTATTTTGAAAAATACTATTGGGTCTAAGAACTTGTCAATTTAGGTTCATGTTAGTCTTTATCTTACATAGAAAATGCAACAATGCCTAATTTTTTTGTTTTAATCAAACAACAGAGCCTTACAATTTAAAATATTGGGATACGCAATGCTCATATTTGCAGTTTATATTGTTATTTTTTGACATACCAGTTAACTTTATATTAGATCTCTTCAAACTGAAAAACTGGACAAACCATAAAGAATTAGCTTGCTTGTGCATTTCTCTTCTTTATGTCTCTGTATTATCATATGCATTAAGCTGACAAACACCACCTGTAAACTAAGACTCTCACCCCCCTCATCCTAAAAAGGACCTATGAAAACATACCCAAGCAAAAGAAAAAAAATGTGTACTTAAGTTTCTGTCTCAACCCATATGCGGTCTAGGTCTGCCTGCTTTGCAATTTTAAATTATGTGCTGTGGGAGAGGCTGTAACTGTTAGTTCAGGCAAAATGAAATACAACACCTTGTTCCACACAGTGGTGTCACAAATGGCTTTGTGTAATAGGTTATAGGTCTAGCTGAACACTGCCTGTGGAAAGGAGTTCTTTTAAATAGACCTAAGAACAGAAATCACTCCAAGTCGGGCTGAAATTGAATGAAAAGTTCAGTAAATTTCCAAAGTTCTTGAGAATTACAAAGTCCATACCATTGGCTTTCTATCTCTCAAACAATCTTTTTTCAACCCACAGCCTAGAGCTTCCAGAAAATACTGATTATGTAATACCCAGGCATAATAGGTCCATGTAATATTACACAAAGAACCCATTGGAGTTACCGTCCAATCCAATCAGGGTTAAAACTACTAATCGAACCAAAATGATTTTGAAGAGCACCATTTTAGTCTAATTTAAAGAGATTCTACTGTGCCATAAAATCGTTAGCCATGCAGTAATATATGTCTGAGAATTTTAAGCAAGTTGAGTATTAATAAAGTGTGGTAAAGTTTTTTGGGCTCATTTTTTTAAATCCAATCAACTGCTCTGAATTTTTCCAGAGAGGCTATTGTCATATGAGCTCTCCATTCGCAAGCCAAGCCCAAAACTATGGTGTTTGATAATTCAATAATACTTTTTTATGTGCCTTGTCTGGAACAGATATCATATTGGCGATCATACTTCTGCACTTAAACCTATTCTCAGTTAACCTCGTAAAGTTGTTGCCTCATGTATTCTCACCTATTGCCCATGGTTTAAGACTTTCAATAAAGATTGTTCTCTCTCTACCTCTAGTATATTTGCTCTCAATCTTTCCAATGATTGCTAAATATTCTAAACCTTTGTGTTGGCAAATATAATCTAAAAATTGTAGTTGCCTCTGTTTTATGGGTTTAAAAAGTGATCGCTTTTGATATGCTTCTTTCAGTACCAATTCATTTGATTTTTTATCTGTCCATGATATCCTCACTATGCTTCTGATAAACCACATCTCTATTGCTTTTAGTTTTAGTTTGTCTCTGTTTCCTTTTTTATCGCCCAACACTCACTACCATATAAAAATACTGACCATACAAAAACTATATTTTCATTACCTTTATTTTGGTTTGTATACATTTCTCTTTGCCAGTATTGGTTTCCTTTTTTTTGGAATGTGTCTTTGGCCTTGATTATTCTTTTACTCATTTCACTTGTGCATCTATCATCTGATATTATCAGGCAGTCAAGGTATTTGAATTACGTAACTCTTTTGTTTTTTTCACCTTTGGGGTTAGAGGATTTCTTTGTGATGGTCATACATTCCGTTTTTTTACTTGAAGATTCAAAGACAGGCCCATTCTTCCTCTTTCTCTAAAACTACAGTACCTAAGGATTTGTTTATCTGATTCCTCTATAAAACTGCAATATCATCTGCATACCTGAGATTGTTGAGATTTTCTCCATTTATTTTTAAGCCTAAATTTCATTAATACTCCTTAAGATAATTTCACTGGGTGAAAATGATCAGGAGATATTACAAATCCCTGCCTCACACCTCTTTTGGTGGATTTGAAATCACTATGTTCTCCTTCAATTCTTACAGATGCAGTTTGATCCCAGTATAAATTTCTAATTACTCTTAGATCTTTCCCATCGATATCTAATTTTTCTAGCATGCAATAATAGGCCTACTTACATGTATTACTTATTATAGACAAATAGACTCCAATTTACCCCATTACATTGAGAGCGATCGCAGAGCTTGGCATGAAGCACGATTATTATTTTTTTAGAAAAATGATTTACGCATTTGAATCTAATTGTGAAGGATTTCTGAATAATAATAGTCAGAATCACAGCGTGTGAAGAGAAATGAAAACTGGGAAGTTGCAGACTATAGGCCTCGTAGTAGCGATCCCAAGGCATAAAAGAGAAAAAAATGACCATTACAAGACAACTTCAAGAATGCTCCAGGTATTTCAATTGCAGATGTAATTTTAAGGGAGATATACTCATTACGGGACAATCCAAAACTTTCTGTTTTGGCCGTTTGGTTGAAATGAAATTGAAAAAACAAAAAGGCCCCTAAAATCTGTGCATGAGAATGCAATGTAGAAAAAATAAAAGGTTATGACAAATTATTAAAATTGACTGCTGTGATGTTGACCTGGCGGGCCTTTACTCTTTTAATGCACACGCTTTTTTTTTTTTTTTTTTTTTAAATTACGAGAGCGAAATGAAGACGGAAAAAACGCCTCCTTTACCTTTTTTCAATGAATTTGTCAATTATTCTAGCACTATAGAGATAATGCGGGACAACTTGCTTTGCTCATCTATTTCTCTAACTAGATGAATAAGAATGCAAAGATTAAAGAGAATTCAGTGATGAATTAAAAATATACACTATTTTTTTTTACTCCACCATAAAAAGCCTGCACTGACACCTTTAAGCTCGGAATAATAAAGAAAAAAGAACTCGAATATTCAAAACAACAGACATTATCTAGGAATGTTATATTTGGATGGGAAATGAATATAGCAAAAGCACAGCAGTTGAAAAGAGCTCCGCCACAAAAAGGGTTCGTCACGGTGTCGTTTTGCAATGAGGCTTACCGTAATATTAAAATGTTATAAAATATCGCAAGCGAGGAGTCGAAAGAAGCGTAAGTTGTTGAGGGTAAAAGTTAAAAATAACTAGACCTTCACACTTGGTCGATTTCACCGAGAAAAAAAAAACCGCCTAAGATAAAAGGATTTTAAAGTCAATGTGAGATTTCGGAAAAATCTGAGAAAAGCGGTTTTTTTGTTTGTTTTTTTTTTCCCGAAAATAAGACCATAGTGTCGCAAACATAAAGGAGACAAATGCGAAATAAAAGAAAGTTTCATTCTTCTATATATCCTTCATAATTTGTGCTCGTTGGATAATTTCACTTTCAGTGGGATTGGTAGTGAAAATTACACTGAAACAACGGTTTTTTTTGGGGTTTTTTTTGTTTTTTTTTGTTGTAAACTTTAAGAGTGCATTTTCTTAAAACTTTTTGTTCCCAGCCAGCCAAATAAAAATCGACAAAACTTTTGATCGAATGAAGATCAAATATTGAAATCAAAAGCCATAAGATCAGAAATATCTGAAGTCTTGGTAATGGAACCAACATTACATCTGATCCTTATCTTAAGTTGAAAAATAAAACAAAACAAAATTCCAGCCTAAGTTGACAGAGTATAATACAATCTACTTGTAATAAACTTACTATTACTATGATTCATTGATAGTTGTGATAAAAAAAAAAAAAAAAAAAAAAA
>BLXT01000468.1:204276-215537 GCA_019648995.1 Plakobranchus ocellatus | reverse complement strand
AAAAAAAAAAAAATCAAATTCAAGGGTTTAAATGCTATGTGCAGCCAATTTACCGTCCCTGACAGATTCTGTTCACGCCATCTGGACTCCTTAAGTTCAACGATATAGAAATTAAAAAAAAAAAAAAAAGAACATGAGAAAAAGAAAGGAGGAAGAACGAGATGTGCGCTACACATTAAAAAACAAACAAAAAAAGATGGATTCTACTCTAACCTTTTTCTTTTGAATATCACATACACTTTTTACCTGAATTTAATACATATTGTTAAGCTTCAGAAACGTTATGACACTCCTTATATTATGATTTGTGTGTGTGTAATACTCGTGGCCTAAAACGTTTCTCGTAACGAAACGTCACCTATTAATTTCAAACCAAACAAACTTTTTAACAAAATCAAAATCACGTATCAGCATCGTGTCCCAAATCTTTTAAAGTTAAAGAGTTTAAATCAAGTAGCTTGTCATCATTATTTTATAAAAGAAGGGATTTTCTTTATTTCTTTATTGTCATTTAGGATACACGTAGCCAATTTAGGTCACATGCACAGATCCACACGAGATTTGGTAATGGTATGATATCTTTTCAAATATTGTCAAGCTGATTGGACATGATCCCTTAGTAAGAGACTTCTTCAGAGGTCTCAACGTGGCGCACTATTGGTTTATAACAGAGACAGCGGTTGTTTACTCGCTTGTTTTGTGACGAAATGTCATCTCAAACATACCATGATGCGTGCCACTGCTTCCTATGCTCTTATAACTTGGTTTTGTAAGTAATTTATCTTATTATTTACACAACGAAATATGAATTGACAACACTGTCAAAGAAAACAAGAAATAAACTTCAGTGCTCTGACTCGGTTTGGCAATGTATTGCTAGGCTAAATACAAGAGATGGTAGGCCTACACCTTTCGCTAGGCTAAGAAAACTACGGTTTGAGAGCCTAAGAAGTAAAAAAAAAAAAGAAGCACCCAAGAAAGCCAGATGAAACTGAAGCCACATTTAAGACAACAACAACAACAACAACAACAACAACAACAACAACAACAACAACAACAACAACAACAACAACAACAACAACAGATGTATAAGAAATAACCGAGTCGCTCATAAGGGAAGAAATGGAATGTAGAAAAGGCAATAGATTAGAAAAGGGTGCAAAGTAGGCTGAGTTTTAATACAGTGTGGGATTCATGACTACACATTGAAACAGGTGTAGTAGTAGTAGTAGTAGTAGCAGCAGCAGCAGTAGCAGTAGTAGTAGAAGTAGTAGAGGTAGTAGTAGTAGTAGTAGTAGTAGTAGTAGTAGTAGTAGTAGTAGTAGTAGTAGTAGTAGAAGAAGAAGAGGAAGAACATAAATAATAGGTAAGCTGATGTCTGTTTAAGAGTATAAGCAATAGTTTTGACAATTTATAGACCTGCCTACCTCTTACTTGGAAAGTGTCTTCACTTTTTGTTTAGTTGTTGCGAATTTCAAGTCAGATCCAATTTTTTTGCAACAATTATTAGTTTAATGGTTCCATAACATCTAGTGAGAATCACTGAAATGCTTTGCTCACTTTGTACTACTACTACTACATCTGTGGAACACATCTGATTTAACAAAAAGGATTTAAAACTTAAGCTGATTATTTTTTCTGTATTAAATTATCATCCTTTAGATTTAGATCATCAATTTATTTTCAAATCGAAAAGCTATGACAATTATTATTATTGTTGTGAAATTGCCTTTTTGATATCAACTTCACAATATTTGGTTGCCTCAAATTTCTTTTAAAACTGGATCAAGTGTTATTCTTTTTGTTATCAAAATATTCCGTTTTGTACCTTACATGTCATTTGTTTCCCAGCTGATAATATTAGGCCTAAACATTTCCAAAACTTTTCGCAAGACTTTCTTGATTCTGATTGCGGCCAGTTATTTTATTATTTACATTTCATTGAAAATTCTCACGGCAGTAATTAATCTTATGTTGCGTTTAATTCATATTATTGGTTTCACTAACGGGTTTCATATCACTTATGTTCTTAACCTTGTGTTGCAATTCTGGTGAAAGCTAAGGACCTAACTTTGCATCCTTTTACTTTAGAGATTTTAAAGCTTGAAAAATTAATACTCTTCTACTGATGCGGTGTGTACCAACTCTAAAAAAATTACTTGTTTGGTAAGAAAACAATTAAACAAAAGAAGTAATATCAAAACGCCTCACAAAGTAACAAAAATATCGAAAGGAATATTTTTACAAAATGTCTATAGTAACCCTTCCCCAACAAAACAACACAAACATACAACCAGGGTTAAGGGTTTTTGCGGTCAAAGGGATATAACCAATAAAAAAGATGTAGTGAGTTTAGATTGCATGTATTATTTCCCTTATTAAAATATGAAATAATAAGGGGCGTTACTGTTGTGACTTACTTTCTCTTACAATTTTATTTGTTATACCCCTTTGACCGTTTAGTGGTAGTGACAATGTTCACGACTCTAGATCTACCCCCTTTGCAGCGTAGAGCAACAAGGATGTTAGTACTGGATCTAATCTAGATCTAGTCGCAAATTACCGGTAACAGCGTTAGAAATACATGTTGCTGCAGTAAGAGTAGAGGAAGCAGTCACAGCAACAGCAGCAGCAGCAACAGTGTTGCAACAGTAGAAGTGGTAGATCTAGTAATATCGCCCGGTCTCTAACGATAATACAGTCTAATCTATCTCGATTATTCCTCGTCGTTCTTTTCTACTCTTGAAAAAAAACCCGCCCTGTCAAGACCTCTCCCCGCTCTTATTTTAGTCCACCTAAGAGCTTTAGATCTAGAGCTAGATCTAATCTAGATAAAACCTTTAGATCCTCGATATCAAATCTAGATCTGGATTAGATCTACTGAAAAGAAAAGAATTTGAAAAAGTGCACAATTAATTCAACTCGACTATAATAACCGTAAAATTAATCAGTGCCATCAAATCTATTAATACGACTGATTTACAAGTCTAGATCTAGATTAGATGTAGATCTAGTGGCATAGACCATGTCTAATCTAGATGTAGATCTAGATCTAGATCTTAGATCAGATCAAAATCACAACCATATAATCTAGATCTAGATCATATAGTACTGACGACGAATACGTTTTCATAACCCCTATTTTGTTATTCAGATTTATGTTTCTGTTTGCCAGTATTGGTTTCATTTTTGGAAACGTATATCTTACTCTTAGTTTTAGGCGAAGCTAAGTACCCTGGTACATAGTCTAAACATAGTGGTATCATTAGCTTTGTCTAGACTGCGGTCAGACTGTATCTAGACCTAGTCTAGATCTACTTATTAGGTAAAAGAACTCAATAACTTCTTCTAGCAAAAATTTCCAATTATTTATAAATCCTAGATCTATTTCTTTATTATTAAATCTCGATTCTTGGTGGTGTTTTTTTTTTNNNTTTTTTTTTTGTTTTTTTTTTTTTAATTTTCGAAAGTTTGAAAAAAAGATTTCACTTCAGGCTGGAAACACTAAAATCATTTTTAATGGACTGAAAAATGAGGATTAATAAATAAAAAATAACCTCTGGATCCAATTTCGATCAAATTTGATAGTTTTTCTATACTATGGACCTTACTTAATCCCCTGAAATAGGCCCGCTGTAAATTATTCCCGATCTTTTAGATGCTTTGAAAGGTCTAAACTTTACCTGTTCTTACATTTCTTTTTTAAAGAAATAAGAAATAGAACATCATAATCTTTGAAAATTTTAAATTGAAGTAAGAATTAATATGATGAAAAATCTTGTCCTCAAAAGAGCTGTACCTGAGTGAGACAACCCAAGCTCCAGATCACGCTGAAAAAAAAAACGCAGTAAAGCACCAGTTCTTTGTTCAATACAAAATAGACCTAACAATATTATCATTCATGTAACTATTGCTTCTGCAAAGCTGTTTAACTTGAATATACATCTATTGAGGAAAAATGAAAATTTAAAAATTATATCACCAATGAATAACTCATTAGCCAAACCATTGTTTAAAAATATTTGTGTATTGGTAAAGTGTAAAACACTTCTATGTAAAACTAAAAACTAAGAGTGCAAAATAAATGCAAAAAATTGAGAAAACTGCTTAAGAAAAGAACTGCTGCTGTGTGCAACCTTTAGTTTCAATCAATTAAGAAAAGAAATTGTAAAACAAGTTCAAAGTAATGAACAATAATGGACACTTTTAATGGCATTATTTTCTTAGCCTTTTTTGTTGAGTTCTTAATAATGACTTTTCTTCCACAGCATACAAACCAGTGTGTTTATTTGCTGCAACCACCTTGTTTTTTTTGGTGAGGTAGCAGGAATCCACAGGTGAGAACTTCAGTTTATATGATATGAAGAAAAAGCTATACTGAATGCAGTACTTTTTTTTAATCTCTGAAAATCCTGGAAAATTGACAAGAAGACATTTGGGTACTAAAATAAAAAAATCACAGTTAGTTCTTTTGAAATTCTTTTTTTGTGTCCATTGCGTTTCACATCTTCTTTGTAGTTAATTAAATATTTGCAGTTTCGTACTTTAGTTATGTCTTCTTTATCTCTTCATTTTTTATTTAAAAATAAAATATATTGAATGACAAAAGTATTTCAATTTTATTTTAATGTGATCATCATCATCAAGTGCCTTTCTTGTAAGCGTTGGCGATCATGTCCCTCCACAAATCCCTATCTTTGACGGCAGCCAGTATATCTGACACTTTTCCTGGTCCAAGCCATGTGGCCAGTCCATCCATTATCTTCTCCCTTTGTTTTCCTCTGCTTCTTTTTCCTTCAAACTTTCCTGTTGTTAACAAATGTTCCAGTTTTCCTCTTCTCATCATTTAATGCGATAGGTTTTAAAACAATGAAACCCATTGTGGAGCTCAAAATACCATTCAATGGACTCAAGTCAACCCGATTTCACTCTTAAAAAAAATTTGTAAAAAATTTACATACTATGCTGTACTTGGCAAGAAAGTTAGCAATGAAACATATTTTAAATAGCCTTCATTCATGCTTGATGGCAACTGTTGTTCCACTTTTTCATTGTGCTACCAATTTTACTACCTTTACACCGATTTTTTTTCCGTACACTTTGCATCGATTACTGCCCAAGGAGACCACTCGTCTAAGGCAAACACATATATATTCAGTGATTATTATGGTCATGATTCAATTGTTATTGCGCTTCAGTTTTACTCAATAAAGGAGGTTATAGTTGATAATTTTGTGAAGTCCGAAGATTTGCAGTATCCACCGCAGGCAAATTGTATATATTGTTTCTAGCTTATCTCTGAGAATAAAAAAAGTACCTGCCTATAATTTAATTTGTTAGGTGAATAAGAAATGTGTTTGATAAAAAACTATGTCTAAGTGAGGATGAAAACAAACATACTCTTAAAAGGTGAAGTATGGTCAGGGAAAAACTCTCGCAATGACGCCTTTTTTCAATGACCTTTACTTGGTCTGTCACATGTTTTCATCGTAGACTCATAATAAACATTTCAAAGCTGCAGAGAGGTTTTTAAAGGTAGTGATTTGGCTTTTTTTCCCTGAAGTTAGGAGAATGGATTTTAAATTGAAAAATGCAGACGAACTGAAAGACTTGAGGAAAAGGGGCGTTGTTGTTTCTGAAATAAAAAAAAACCAAAGCTTATCGAATTGTTCATCCAGGCAGAATATTTAGGGCTTGAAGTGGATCCTGATGGTATATTGGAATGCTGATCTGACATAATTAAATCAAACTTCAAGTTGTGGGGCACATCGTTTTATTTACCTCTCCCATCTCTTCCAAAATATGAAAATGACTTTTCCATTTGTCACTGATAACCCATTATTTGATTTTTTATCGTACTTTGTGCAGTCGAGTAACTGTACGATAGGATCTCTGAAGCATTACACCCAAAGCATACATATGGATTGTGGAAAGACGGTTTTTTTTTTTAGACCTAAAAGAGGGAAAATTTAACAGAAGCATTTTTCCCATGCTCACTTTCAGGTAAAGCCAAGAACTTATGCTGCTGACCCATGACTGGTCTGCCATAGGCTTACTTCATAGGCTGGACAATTTTCTCCTGTAGTGAAAACAAGCCAAGATCTTAAACGACTACTGTTGTTGGGGGCGGGGAGAGCATTTCTCAAAAATCTTCCTAATGCCTATAGATGCATATAATGTATAATGCAAAGAGCACATTTTCTATATTAAATTATACATCCAATAACCGGAGGATGCTAAAGATTGAAACATCATTGTGTCATAGAATATTTAGTATTTGATTCTTGTGAGGTGTTGAGTTATCATTAATCATAACCTGTCTGCAAGGATGTCAAATTGCAGTTTTGATTTCTGCTATGTAAATGTATGATAATTATCTGTAATAATCTCACAACTAGTAGAATGGGTGTGAAAGTGAAACTGCTTAGAAAGACTCAGATCACTTTTGGTTTGAAATGATTTGGTCTACTGAGATCTTACTTAAGATCCAGAGGATAAGTTATAGATTCGACCTCTGTACACAAAAAGAGTGGATAAATTAAAAAAAAAAAAAAGATATTTTAATTCAGATAACAAGCTTTAATCTAAATTCTATTTCTAGATTTCTCTTAACATTATAGGGAATCAGAAACATATAGAAGTTCAAGAAAAAAAAAAAAAAAACGACAATATCCACACCAGGGAGCAATCCTATAATTTATAAAACTATGCCCCAGTCTAGTAAAAAAAAATAAGTATGCTTAATATTGGCATTCATTGCAAATAGTCTCACCACGGAAAATTCACGGTATAAAAATGTTATTCAGCTTCACCTATTTAAATGTGTCCTCTTCATAACAAATATATAGTTTGTGCCTTCCAAACACTAGGGCAACCCTAATTGATGACTTCAAGGTGGTTCCCAGGCATTCCCAATCTTATCAACGCTGAGCTCTGTGTGAAAACAATTACACAACCTGATCCATTTTCTGCATTTTTCGAATTGTGATTGTCTTTGGGAATGGTCAAAAAAAATATATATGGTCAACTACTATAAAATGGCTTTCATTTTTGCATATGCCCTATGCATACCTTTTCTTCCACATTTGGGTCTAAATCTGACACCAAAATACACTGAGAAGACAGTGATAGGAACTGGCCATTTTTTACATTCCAGCCCATTTCTGCTTTCATTGCAATTGTGTTGTGTCGTGACTGAGTAAATATTTTAGATATTATGTAGATTTTTATCCATTGAATACACTTAGCCTTTTAGAAATGAAAAATATGATTTAAAAATTACTTGTTAGGCTGCCTTGCATCTCAACAAAGTAAAATGTCTTTAAATCAAATAAAAGGACAATACGACAACATTTGGATTGAGGCATAGAACGGCTAAAAAATCCCCAAACTTTCAATGTCTATTTATGATTAAGAAGTATAATGTTTTAGGGAGTGCACATTGAAAAATAATTTATGCTTTACACATATCCAGAAAACAAGGATGTTTCAAAAAGATTTCTC
The DNA here is from genome assembly GCA_019648995.1 of Plakobranchus ocellatus. Classification (NCBI taxonomy): domain Eukaryota; kingdom Metazoa; phylum Mollusca; class Gastropoda; family Plakobranchidae; genus Plakobranchus; species Plakobranchus ocellatus. Next base: position 208,034 of record BLXT01000468.1, on the reverse strand, counting down.
TTGCTTTTGCCTAAAACATATACTACCTTTTTGTCTACACAAAAATGTCAAAATCTGTTGTATCACAACTGTACAGCATTATAAATGTCAATCTTTAATTTAATTGCAGGTACCACTTCTCAAATATGGATTTAGCTTTGAATTCGTTTGGTGTTAATCAAGATACCATGCAGGACGAGTATATGAAATGGGTTTGTTGCTTTTTCAACTCATTGTTATCTAAATAAAACCTTGAGCCCTAAACTCTGTTATAATTGATATTTTAAATGGTACTGAAACACTCCTCTGCAAATTTGAAGTTGATCTAGCTACAGAGCTACTTATCTGTTGAGAAGCCTTTGAGGTTGAATGCTTCTATATTTTCCAATACTTTTACAAAGGATTTAGCTTGGGAAGAAAATAGTAATTGGTAGTAATCAGTTGATCATCATCTAGGTGCCAGATCTATTAATAAAAATATTATAGGCATTGGCAGTTATGTGCATCCAATTATTTTTCTTTCCCCTGCTTTAGCTAACCTCAGTTGCAGGGGTCATCAGCATGTATTACAAAAGCCTCCTGAGGCTTTACTAGTAACATATGATTCTGAGATCTAAGCTGATCTATAGGGAATAAACATTTTTGCTCTACACATTTCTTTCATTATTTTCTAGATGACTAGTAGATAGATTGACCTTCAGTGTGCACCCTAAGTAAAGGTCATTATTAAACAAACAGCTCATTTTAGAAAAAGGTAGAATTTACACTTATGTAATCAAGATTATTTAAGAATATTGACCAATCAAACACTCTCGTTTATTCTTTCCTTGTCACCAAGATATAACAACTTTTATGTGTTAAGGGGAGAATAAATGAGAGTATGTGATTGATCAATATTTTTAGGTAACCTGGAGTACATAAGACTGAACTGTTTGTTTAATATTGACCAAATAAGCCTATTTATCACATAATTAGTGTTTTCAAGAAGCTGTAGGCTGAAAGTGTATAGGAGAGCACAATGTTGGAAAGCTTGACGAGATTGCTGATGAGAGATAGACTGTCGATGGAAGTGAGCTTGTAGATCTAAATGATTGTGGAAATTTGATTGCTGTTCTAAAATTTCTTTCAAGTTTCAACAAGAAGTAGAGTGATGTCTGTTCTTTAGTCTGGAAGAACTCATTGTCACAGGCTGTATTTAACTAGATTTAAACTAAATAGCATGAAGCTGCTCTAGACACACTGTTATCTGAAAAAGAAAGTTACTGTTAAGTTTTAGTTTGCAAAACATAATTTACTTTGTCAGTTTCATTTGTGGTTCAAGAATTTTATGAAAATTGTTGAAAAGACCAATGTGTTGATGTTTATTGATTAAAAAATATGAAATGATACACCACTTGAAGTCATTACTGACCAGTCACATACATATGTATATCAGAGATTGCAGATTTATTGATTCAGAACCATATGTCTTAAAGAATTATTAAGATCTAATATTTTTATTTGTGTAAAAATTTGTTAAATTAGTTGTGATGGAAAAGTTACTTATTTTATGGATATTAGTTTTCATGATGAAGAGTCAAGCATTGTTTAAACATAATGTATCTATTTTGCTTCTTTTTTCCCAGCTTGTCACTCAGACAGCCTGCTGTTTGTCTCAAGAAACAAAAATGAGTTTTCTGAGTTTGCAGAAATCAGTTGATATCTTCTTGCCATTCATTGGAGATTTAAAATTTTCTCCCATTTGGATTTTACTTATTGATAAAATCACAACCACTTGTTGTAGTAGTGAGGCTTCAAACTTGTTCCAAAAAGTAGACCAAGAAATTTTCAACAACATTTTGAAAGGAGGTAAAAGTGATTTTACCATTTTGATATGAGTAATATGCATATAGATTGTCATATTATTGTTAAGCGATAAGGAGAGTACCTGATGGTTTTTTTTTAGTTTTTTTTTTTATTTTTATTATTTTTTTTCTTTGGATAGATGATTTTAACATTTACCCATATATTTGTCATTTTCGAACTAGTGCCAAAATTTTTAAAATTTTGTTTGATGATAAAGGTCCCCATCATGAATTTTAAGGAGTTGACTAATTGATTGGAATTCAAATCCTATGAAATTTTAGTTTAATACTATGAAATCTTTTATCTAAATAGTCATTGGGGGATTTTTTGATATCATCAGAACTGTTATAGAGCTGAAAGTTGATTGGGCCTCCACTTTTGGTGATAGCAATAAATGCCTGTATTTTATTATTTGGATCACACATGGCAATTGTTATGCCAAATTCATAAATCTCAAAGGAGTTAAAATTTTTTTGGATGATGATGAAACACAATAAGGAAACATTTTTCTCAGTGTAAAATGTAACTGAATTCTCATATATTCGTTTTTATCAGTGTGTTTCATTATGTACTTCAAGGAAGATTTTCTCAAAATGCAATATTCGCTTTTGTTTTTATGGTAGAATTAAAGGCAAGCATGTCCAAGCATACCTAAAATTGATGAAAAGGAGAATAAACTTGTTTGGTGTAGTTTCAAAACTAGTAAAAGCATAAAAAATAACTCATGTCATTTCAATATTATGCAACTTTTTTTTCAAAATAATAATTTGCACTTTATTATTTTATTTTGTGGAATCAAAAAGTATATTTTCCTCTCTATCATGAGCAAAAGAAATGCCAAAATTACAAAATTCGCTTTGGCTCAGAAAACCTAAAAAACTAACTGTATGCTGCTAATTAAAAAAAAATTGTTTCCTCAAACTTTTTCCCTCTCATTCATAACAGGCATGAACTCTGTCAATTAAATTCCCTGATTACTTTGTGTGAATTTTTTTCTCTCTAAATAAAGGTTCTGTTTTTAACTTGCACAATAGAAATGTTCTAGATAGAATGGAGAATATAATAAATTTTTGGCTTACCAAGCAAAATAAGAAGAGTGGACCAGCTGGAGATCTAGGTTGATACAGGTAGCTCCAGGCAGCATTAAGTGCTCATCTTCAGAAATAAGATTTGAAAACAGTATGAGATTTGAGAAAGCATTAAAGCTGGGATAGCTAGCAGTAGGCTCATGTAAGTGAAATTAGTAAACTTGTGTTGAAAATTGGCATTAAAATGTTCGTTTTCTTTCATCTTATTAGATCAACTGTCCTTATCAGTACTATTACACCTGTGGCAAACCAACTTACCAAGCCTGGAGTTCTTTGTGCTACATTTGCTTCATCATATCATCCAGGAATCACCATCAAACCCTCAACATCAGCAATTATCATCAAACATTCTGAAGAGAAGTTTATTGGTAAATAAAATAGAGAGCTCAATTTTTGTTTATGGCAGATTTCACAAAAAGGGACTCAAATCTTACCTTAATTTTTTTAGCCTATTCATGCAAATCGGTGTTGTTTTTGAGCCTTTTTTTTTTCTGCTAATGTGTTTAGATGTGTGAAAGGAAGCTGCTGTAGCAGTTTTTTGGTCATACTTCAAGAAGTTTTTTTTTATTTTGATTTTTTTATGCCTCTATCATTACTGAAAGTTTCAGATTGCATTTACTGAATTTAGACCTATCTTAAAAATAAGAGTGAATTAATATAATGAAAATAATTTTCATCACTTATCTACATTTTTTTATGAATTAAATGAATATTGAAAGTAAATCAACTAAAAATTTTGATTTTTTTTATTTTTAAGACTTCAATTTTTTACCTGGAAAAATAGGAATTTATTTCATCTGTCACGGAAACTAAACTGGAATTTAGACCTATAGATCTAATTCTATA
>BLXT01000468.1:191936-203700 GCA_019648995.1 Plakobranchus ocellatus | reverse complement strand
CACCATCAAAAGCCTTAAAAAATTATATGGGAGGTAATTTAATTTTCTAAGGGGCGTAATCCACATTTATGAACTTTATTTTTTTAACTTTATGTTTTGAGTAGTTTTTTATGCCTGCATTGTGTCTGATAGTTTTTAAAACTATGAACTTAATTACAGAAAGCTTCTGTGATGTTTGTTGTCAATATTTTATCATTCATTTTTTTTTTCAAAAGACAATTCAAGAATATAGTATTGCAGGCATTGCTGACCAAATCTTTAAATTTAAAGAAAAAAATTCTGACAATTTTTAATGAACTTTATACCTAATTACCGAAACTACAAAGACCCTAGTGCTTATTTTGATAACAAAATCATGATCTATGAAGCCAGATCTTTAATTTGATATATAATATGACATCATAGCTCACAGTTTTATTTCACCTCAGATGAGTAAATCATAGAGGCCAAATTTGTGAAATCTGCCTTATGGTATCTTTTGATGTTGCCCCCTAGATAAAAATAACACCACCAACACCAAACAAACAAACATTTACATATTTATAGAATTCTGGCTATTGAAAAAAAGTCTTTTCTTAGTAAGTCCCTACTTTGAAGGTTATAGAAGAGCTTGATTGCAGGGCTTGGAAAAAAATCCTGCTGTAAGCAAGTCCTGCTGTGAGTACATGGCCACAATTTATTTTAAATTACAGTAATAATAACTTTCTTTTAGTCTAGTCTTGTTCTCTCCAAAAAATATTTTTGATGGGTCATAAACTCAAAAATTGAGACATTGAAAGTCCTGAAGGATATCCGATGATTCAAGCTTTCTTCTTTAGGTACCCGTCTGAAACAGGCATTGGAAATCATGTTTCTTCTCTCAAACCTGTTCTCATATAACCTTTTTAATAAAAAAATTATTAATAGACTTACCATCTTTAATCATTCAGTGCTAATCAAAAATATAAAATTGAAAAAAAAAATCTTACTGGGTGAAAGCTTTTAAGATACCTTGCAAAGGATTGATAGAAAATATTAATATTTAGGGATCACAGTTTTCTGCTGATCTGGGAAACTCTGTGTCAGTGTATATTCTTGAAACTTCGCTTTTTAGCTGTCACTGATGATGTGGTTTGTGTTTTGAGATGCGCAGAAAGGTGAGTGGACTACAAGCCAGCGAGACAGTTAATGAAAAATGAAAATTACGAATATGGGGTAAGATGAGGGTGCCCTCTCGTTTAAAATGAAAATTGGGATGTGTTCCGGTTCACTCATTGTAGCATATATGCTGAGAATACTATTCAACTAATTTTAATTCTTCACATGGAATTTAAGCCTACATTTAATGATCTGCAATCTGGAAAATGTTGTTAAGTTTGGAAACCTGTTACTATTAGTCATTAGTATAACTTGTGTGTTAAATAACAGAATCTAGATCTACATTTTAGATTTGAGGACATGATCAAAGTGATAACCTGAGCTGAAAGAGACTGAACCTTTACAGTTAGCTTAGATTAGATCTATAAGGTTTTGGTTCATGGAATTTAGATTCTAGATCTCTTCTTAACATGATTGAAGTATTGGGTGTGGTGAATAAGAACTCATTGACAGACTTGGACTTCAACTAGGCTGTAGTGCATATATTTATTAAATCTAGACCTAGATCTAGATTAGATTTGGTGAAATGGCCTCATTAAAGACAAGGTATCAGGTCATGAAATCCATATTATTATCACCCTTATTATCACTGCGCAAGCAAATCTCTGACATTGGCAGTCACTGTAGCCATGAAATATTTACAATTTCACAGACTGACAAAATGTTTGTTTGAAAAACTTCCGATGTTGCACTCATAGCCATATACAGATTATAATGAAAAAACAATAGCAATTTTAGTCAACTGTTAATGACTTCAATAATTTACCACTAATAATTTTGTCAGAAAAAAAAATATCTTTTAACATTTTTGGGAAAAAAAATGATCGGCTCAAATCACCATCTTGGATAATGGCGGCCAAGTTTTTGTTGATCAATTCTGTTTCACTTTGAGCAATTAATTTAGAAATAAAATGCTAGTGATCTCTAGAAATTGTGTTTTATTTTCTCGTTATTAAACTTTTATTCTGTTTTGTGACAGGTTTTAACGATCTAACTTTTGTATCATACATTTAGTCACCTCAGAACTACTTTATGCTATCTCCACATTTCCTTGTTTGGAGAAAATTGCGTGTAAAACCAGTTTTCTTACAATACCAGAATTACTTTAGAACTTGCCTTTTTCTCCATGTATGAGTTATTTGGGCAATGACACCTCCAAGATATATAAAATGGGACTAGTTATTGCCCTTGGTGTAAATAAGCCCGTTTAAGCAAAAAATGGAGATGGCTTAAAGTAATTCTAAGGTGATGATTTGCTTTTCTTGAGTACACATTCGGATGTCTTGCCTATTAGCTCTTTTGTTTCAGATTATTGTATTAATGTTGTAAAAGAGTATTGGGACCAGGTTCACTTGGATTCATTACGTATTTTCCCAACCGTCAAAGTTCAGGGATTGGAAAATGTTTTCATTGTGATCCCTGAATCTCTAAAAAGATAGTCTTGAGAAGATATTTGTACTGTGATAAAGTAAGTTTTTTCAATTTGCTTTTCTAATATGATATATTAATCAACCAGCCCTTGGGTCTGGTAGTTCACAATGTTTTTTCATTCTTCAGTTTTTTGTATGTGCAATATCTTTTCAGGTTCGAGCAGTACATCATGAACCGTTGATATATTGTGCCGTTCAGTGCATGCTGAATTCGTTACTGGAGTATCCAGAGTTAGCAACAGCTGTACAAAGCATCTTGAAAGCACTTGCTATGGAAAAAAGAAACTCTTTATTGCTGTCTTGAGTCTAAAAAGGCAGTTGGCAAAATTATGGTGCAAATGGTTTATTAAAATGAGTTCTTAAGCTTGTATTGAAAACTTCAAATTGTTTTGTATTAATCATATTGAATTTTTGTCGTGAGAACAATGCCACAAAAATTCCTAAAATAAGCTCTGCCAAACAAAATCTATAAACAAATCCTATTTCCCCATAGTTAAAAAAAATAGGATCAATTGATTAAATGCTCTGATTTTATTTTCATTTCAAGATGCTGAGCTCAACATTTATTGACCATTTAAATCAAGCGGCGATTCAGCAGTGAGACCATTTGGTAAAAATGAATGCTGATTTTTTAACGCAACTCACAATTGTTTCTTAAAGTATGCATCCTTTTATCGCATCAGTTGAGCGATTGCATTTCCTCTTCTCAATAAGATTATAAGTATTTAGTGCTTAATTTCTAATCAGATGGATCTGTGCTAAATCACCTTCATTACTCAGAGCTGATTTTAGGTTGAGAGTCAGGATTAACTCCAAAAGACACCAACAATATAAAAAAATGTAGTTGCTGTCCATTCCCAAAGACAAAGACAATATTCTCAAAGTCACAGACAAGGCAAAGTCTTAAAATATTCACAAATATCAGCAACAAAAAAGCCTTGCTGATTCCTGGTGTGTGAACCAAAAAGGTTGAAAGATGCATTGAAATGGGCAACAGCATAGAAAAGAAAAACATGACTATAGTAGTGACCTGCACTTCATCTATGGCCAGCAAAGCCATAATCAAAATAAACATTTTAGAAAAAAAGTATACTGTAGAGGCTTCACAAGTACTCAATAAGTTTTCTTTTCCTGCTATCGCTGTTGCTGCTGCTGCTACTGATCTTAGTTTTACTCAAGTAGCTAAAATTCACATTGAACAAGAATATAATATATATTCCATTGCTAGATTAAGATTTCATTTTTCATTGCAGAATGTTTTGGGCCTAAAAATCAATGGTCAGCCAGGCTACCTTCATACACCACCAATATATCGCTAATTTCTTTTATTCTTGCTTATCAAAGAGAAATGTGCTGTGCAGATCATAGTGATTAGTGTAATTGCTCTTTATAGCTAACACATTATAACCCAATAAATGTATTTTTTTTTTGTTTCTGCAAGAAAGATCCCTTTTGAAATCATGATAATTTTTTTTTTTTTTTTTGTTTTGTGTAGGGTTAGCATATTTTTAAAGCATTTAAAAAAGGATGAGTACCATAGTAAAGTAAAAAGATACTCACACAATGTTTCTGGTAGAAAAAAAAAATCCAAATAACAGCATACAGTTTGATTGTAATATTACACATGCTTGAGACTGCAGAAGAAAATATTCTGTTTTAAAACGTACATTTTAAGTAAGAGGATCCATGTAGCAGGACTGTATTTGAACTTAAAACTATAGTTAAAGGAAATCTATAATTTTTTAGCACAACAGAGATGCAAGAACTGTTATGGCAATATTATTGGGAAAAATCCATCAACCATTTCAACAACAGCACATGTAAACTTACACCAGCATTATTTTGATGCTAAAACTGATTTCTTTTTAAGCATCTTCCATAACTCCAGTTGCTTTAATAAAATCTGCGCACATTTGAGAAATGTCAATGTTTTGTAAATGTACTTTCTTTAATGGCACTTTTAAACTTCTTTGTTTGACTTAAATTCTTAAAATGTTTTTCATCAGATGTGCCTTGAAATGCTATAAAAATCTATGTGCACTTTTAAACTTATTCGTTTGACTTAAATTCTTAAAATTTTTTTCATTAGATGTGCCTTGAAATGATATAAAAATCTATGTTGATGATTTTGGACTTGCATGAGTATTAGCTGCAGGTGGTGATAGGAAAGTGATTTGATAATTACATGCTTTTGTTTTTAAGTTTCTTTTCTCTGACAAGATTTAAATCATGATATTTTTTGTTGGAATAAAAAAAAACATCTTATAATGTCAATCTACAACACAAAATGAAAGAACATTTCATTTATGGCTTTTGAGTTTGTCTTTATTTCCAAAATTGTAGCTGAAGAAAAGACCAAAGTATGAGTTAAAACATTACAAAATAATCTTTACTTTTGTTGTCTCAGATCAGTAAGATATATATCATTCTTGTTGTGTTACTTAAGAATAAAAAAAAGTATAATAACATAAGATAAATACTTTTTGTAGACCTTAAAGCTATCAAACAAAATGCATTGTAGAATTTTCCTGTTGCTATAGCACTTTCAAAAGGCATATAGCTTCATGCGACTTAAGATCAATCAAGAGAAATCTGAGGTGACATCAATTTCTTTTTGTTTTCACTTTCAAATGAAGTCAGACTGGTAACTCATCATCCTGGTGATATCTCTTTGATGAGTTCAATGATAACGTGATATATTGCATTTATAATACATGTATAAGTGATAATGCTTTTGCTAGCATTAATTTGAATTAATCTGGTAAACCTGTAGTGTAAGCATTCAATTTTGCAAGCTTTACAAATCCTTTTCATGGCTACTACAATATTTGTTCATCTTATTGCCTTTCCTTTGTTTTTTTCCTAATTTAAAAAAGAATGACAAGTTACTCAATGAATTTCGTTAATAATTAAAATTGAATTCAGCAACATGTAAAAGAAACAAGAAAAAAAAAAAGATTGTACAAATCAACACATTCACAAAGAAAGTACGAGTGTTCAAATGCTGTTAACATGTGCTTTGCTCTTTTAATATTGAAGAGAAACGGGTCTAGTTATGATTTCAAGTACAAAATAAAAGTTTATTAGATTATATATAAAATTACCTATTTCTGTATATTGTATGAACCAATGACAATTTATTAATATGCCATCTGAGAAAACTTCCAAGCACTGTTTTTGTACTAGGCCCTTGTTTAACTTGAACAGTTGGGTTTTACCAGATCGAAATTTTATCTTTCAAATTCCAGACCTTATATTCAAACTTCAAAATGTACTCAAATGGATAAGAATACAAGGGAATAAAAAAACCAAACATGCATATCCAGCACACTGGTGAAGGCTTTGCTCATCGTCACACAAATATTGTATAATTCAACAGCCTTTTAATATAAATAAGGTTCTCTATATTATAAGATTCTTCTTAAACTGAAAAAGCTGAATAGAAATCTCTATGGGCTTCACCTTTGCACTTATTTGGAAAATTAAGGTTATCCATATTAGATTTTTGTGAAACTGAAAAGGCTGAAAAAAAAAAAATATTTGACAATTTGCATGAACTTAAACTGTTTTTCAACCAAACAATTTTTTACTTTTCTTTAGTTATGTTCAAATGAAACCAATGCAAATAAGATAAAGATTACAAAAAAAAAAAAAAAAAAAAAAATTAAGGATAAAAAAAGGTAAAGTCTTTCTATAAAATAGCTCAGGCTTAGATACAATTGATTGGATTATAAATAAATGTTACTTCTCCCTCTTTTACAAGTCTTGAGTGTTTTCTATCAAGACATGGGCAGATTACATATATAGTTGCAACTCATGATCTCATCAAACAAAAGGTGCAAGGACAAGAAAGTCACTTTCTGATATGAAAATTCATATTTTCCTAAACGGTCGCAGGGAAATTCAATTTCGAGTAAAAAAAAGAAATAAACAACAGGATATAAGTAAAACATATGTTGATTTTAGCAAAACTAAAAATAACCAAGCAAAGAACACAACATTGCAAACTCCACTCACTGTTGATTTTCAGTTTAAAGGGATATTTTGGAAAAAAAATTGGTTTGGAAATTGTAATTTGTATTCTCATTTCTAAATAAATGAACAACATATTGGCAGTTAAAAAAACAACTAATGACTAATGTATTAATCAGAAACTGAAAATTAATATATCCTGTAGAGTTCCAGATATGATTTAGACTAGAGATTTACAGCTTTTCAGGAATTTGTTTTTAGGAACCAGGGAATACCAGAAGTAACCCAATCTCCATGTTTATAATTTTTTCTTTTTTTTTGAGATGATGCCCTCTTTCACTGTACATTTATTTTTCATGTTTTTTTTTTCCAATTACATCTTTTCACATCAATTTCCTATCCAACTTCAGTTTTAAGGGATATTTTTGAAAAAATGTTGGGAAATTGTCATACGCATTTTTACATAAATGAGCAACATATTGGCAGTGCATCAATAGTTCACAAATTATTGACTAATATATTTATCAGAAACTGAAAATTAACATATCCTGTAAAAAATTGTATAAATGAGTCAATGCACAGTATAATTTAGCACAAAATAACTGAGATCCTACCTGCAGGGAGTGTAATGAATAAGGAATATATACCATATAAAAGGTATTTGAAAGTTATCAGGTCATTCAAATTTTTAAACTTATATTGGGTGAGCCAGTTTACCATGCTAAAGTTGTTAATCACTAGACTTAATATATTCATTGGAAACCTCAAAAGCCGAAGACTTGACTATTAGAAATACTCACAAATTGAACTATTCACAATATGAGTGTTTTTTTTTTCTTTGATTATGTTAAATTCGCACTCATTATTCAAAATCAAAGAAAGCCGATTCTCGTAATTCGAAGCCCAAATCACCACAGGTCGCAATAAGAAAAAAAATTATTGCTTTCCTCTCCCCATCCCAAACTGTGCCGATCACTGTTTTAACAAAGCTGGTACCCCTGGGTGCCATTAACAAGAATGTGAAATTGGATAAGGGTCAAAATAGGGTGACCACTGAGAGGAGGAAAGTGGGATGCCAAATGTAGGCCTAGAGTGGGTGTGCGATCTGCTGCACATTGACACTGGCTGAAAAACCCCTCTTTAATCAGTCACACTAAATCTAAATCTAAACCTAACCACAGGCAATAATCATTTTCTCATGAAGTCAGTTGCAAGCATACGAAAGATGAGATAGAGGAAGCTCTGGGTGGGTCAAGGTGTGCTGGGCGTGATTGGAGTGACAGACATTGTGCTTAGCCTTTTTTTTTTTTTAATTTGGTACCAGTAACTTGCACACCTACAAGCTTGTAAAATGTATTGGTAGCACAGCTACAAATCCATCATACAAATAGTGGTGGCCTAAGACCCCTAATTTTGCCCCTTTTATTCAGTCTCACAATTCAAAGTTTAGGTTAATTCCATAGCATAACACTTTGAATTATGAACTTTCCACTGTATACATAAAACCAGAGATGAATCTTGATGGCAAAGTACAACACAACTAAGTACTTTCACAATGAATTCTTTCTATCCATTTGTTTTGATTAAATATGACTAAAAAATATCATCTCAGCACTACTTAAGATGAAATGTGGCAACAAAATATGATAAACTCTTTAGCTAAAAAAAGTTGTCACCACCAGCAATGAAAATCAAACAATGTTATTGCATAGAAAGATGCAAGGTACAATGTTTATGGTAGTGTTAAGCTTGCCATCACAAATGAAAAATTTGGCCAATTATTAAAATCTCTGATAATACTGTTGATAAAAATGAAGCAAATGTAAGAACTATTTTCCTGGGATTAATCTTAAAAAAAAAAAGTACTCAAAATAAACATTTATTGAAATTCAATTATTTAAACTTAAGCTAGTTTCAAAATCAAGCTTTTGTCTTAAGATCTAAACTCGCCTTGAGCTGTGAAAAAAGAAAGAAAAATAGGTTGAATCCAAATGTAGAGATATTTTTTTATTAAGTCTACAAAATGTTAATGTATTGGTGTCCGTAATAAGTTTACAATAATTTTATCATGATTTTTTAATATCAGAAAAATAAACACAATTTGGAAGTGATATTAAATAGATACATGTAGAAGCTTTCTGCTTGCTTTAGTGGACTGCGAGGATCAATGTGGTATTGTTTCATTATTAAATTATCAGTATCTAAATCTTGCTTAAGTTAAAGTGGCATCAATTAATGATGAATTATATTGGTAAATACTATTACAGGAAAGGACTCTGTATCATTTCAATACAGGTCTTTATTTAAATTAGTCATGATCTCTTGCTTAGTCTAATCAAGTTCAGCAAGTTCAGCAAGTCCAGCAAGTTCAGTTTTTGTTTTCTTTTAGTGAAGTCCTGGTTCCATCCCTGTGATATAATAATATTGGTGGCTAACATAGATAAACATCAACCAGTCACTTGAAATTGCAAGCCTTAAAGTTAAACCTAACTCTTTAAACCCACTTTGCAATATTTTACTTTATTTTTCAAAAAGCTTATACAATACTGATTATTTTGATATACAGCTACTTTAGGTTTTTCACTGTTACAGGTAGTCTATTACTAAAAAGAAAAAGGTACCCTCTTCTTCATTTTCCAAACTTCTATAACCTTGCGTCAAAACATGGAATAGGCCTGCGGGTTTAAAGAGTTAAGTAACAGTGCATCAGTGTGCAAGGAGTACACATCTATAAAAATAACTGAATGAACATGGCTCTCATCAAAAAAATATTGGCTCGCATTAAATCATATATTTTGTAAAAAATGTGAGAAAAAAAAATAATATCATTTCAACATAACCGCCAATTCCTCATTTCTACATTTTACATCAATAAGTTCACTAAACTATCTGCTTTGCACTGTCAAAACAAATGTGTAAATATGTATACATCATAAATCACAATATTTTCACTTACATGTAAAGAGTGATGTGGTACAGAAAAAAAAAAAAAACAATAAAACTATATCACATTTATACATATCCCTTTAACAATAAACTTTTGATTCAACAAACAATAATTAAAGCACTTGAGTAGATATTATAATCTTTTCTTTCACATAAATGATAAACATGCATTATATGAAAGCTCTTTCACCTGATATTTAAGTCAAGACTACTACATTACTCATACAAATATGCTAAATGACCAAAACATTTAGTGCACTCCTGAAAATTTCAGATGAAAAGGGCCAAAAATTTAAATTGAAACAAAAAAAAGATTTATGATGAGAAATCCTAAAACAAAAACCTGAAATGGCATGGAATGCACAGTTGGGCCATGCAGTATTATCTGCTACTAGTAATTTGAAATGAAAAGAAAACATAAAAATGTGAGACACCATGGGATTTGTAAAGAAAGCATTATAGTTCATTTCAAGCCATAAATACTTAAAATGTAAAACTTGAAAACATTTCTAAAATATAGCTGGAGTCATCTGTGTCGAGTCTTACTTTACTTCTCCCAATGGGTGTAACAAAAATAGGGACCAATTTAGTCTGTCCAAATAAGCAAGTCCATTTTCTACACTCGTAATTTTTTTTTTTTAAGCAAAGAATTATAAAAAAAAAAAACCATAACGAAAAAAACTTAATAGTGACATTTGGAAAAAGAGCTTCAAAAAATTGCTTCCTCAAACCAGTGAGTAAGGAAATTGGAATAAAAGATTTGAATAAAAAAAAATCTAAATTAGTTAATTTTCATTCAAGATTGTATGACACACAATTATATATTTTTTTTCCTACAAGAAAATGTCATGGCCTGATTTGAAAGGCTCGTTCTTCTTTTCCTTTAATCTTGCAGCCTCAACAGAAGAAAAGGTTGGTAGGCCATGAGGAAGGTCCAGCAAAGAACTCTCCTCATCTATGATCCGATCTGCCATTTCTGGAAGAAAAAAGAAATCATTATTTCCACTCTCAATTAAATAAAAATGAAACTGCTAGATTTAATAATCTCCACAGATCTAGCAGAGATGGGCATTCTCCGGATTTTCCCAGAATTCAAGATTTTATTTACTACAATAGAAAGTCAGGCACCAGTAAATACTCTAGGCATTACAACTGATTTGGTTTTATGTGATAGAGTTAGCAGTTTTTTGACAAGCTCACACTGGCTTGTTAAACTTAAAATTTATATAGTCAACTAATGAACTTAAGTTGATGTCCTGAGTGGATTGAAAAAATCATCAGATCATCCATATATCTAAGTATTTTGTCAAAAAAAGTTCAGACAATGGAATGTAATGTGATATTCTTTAATTTTATTTTTGCCAAATGCGCCTGTAACAATTCTCCCCCCCCCCCCCCTTTCACCCCAATCTCAGCACCAGAGCTCATTTTTGTTTTTAACCACAGGCCCACAGATTTTTGGGCGTTTTGGGGGTGGTGATGGTGCAGGGCGTTGCTTGCTACTGTTTCTGTTATTTTCTGCTGCTTCCATCCATATATGCTACTAGTATTGATCACTCTTTATGTTATCATGCCTACATGTGCTTACTAAATTTATAAGGATGATATCTCAGCAACACATTAAATTAATGTTGAAAGTAAAATTACTGTGTAATTACCACAATTTAGCAGTAACATAAGGCATATAGAGTGGTCACTGTGGCAAAGGAACTATTGCTAACTAGACAGTATGAATAAAAAAAAGGTGATGGATCTTGATCACTAGGTTGACAAGTATAATGATCAAACTAGTTTCATGACTCAAAGTCTCTTGCAGCCACCTTGAAGTAACTCCACCAAGTGAATAAATGATGAAAAAAAAAAAAAAAACATAGTTATAGATTGAATCTTTTGTCTTTAATTGACTCAATCAGTAACACAGAAAAATTCTAAAAGGTACAACTAAAACAGGCTTTTAGCAGACCTGCCAACCCCAAATTGTCCTAACAGGAATATTCATCTCTACTCACAGGAATTTAGAAAGTCTCACAGGAATATGCCAGCATACAATTAAATGCGCATGGATAAACCGTATTACACCTTAATTATATACTCGGTTATAGACACTCCATAACATTAAAGTATAATATCAGAGGATAATTAATGCATTTTCGACTTTAAAGATGCAAGAAAGTATCTCTCTACCCACTGCCATAAGTCTAATATCACCATTTATCAAGCCTTAAAGACCTGTAGGCTTAGGGCCTGGATGATGAATTTTTTTAAAGGTGCACTACAGT
>BLXT01000468.1:155078-165854 GCA_019648995.1 Plakobranchus ocellatus | reverse complement strand
CCCCCCCCCCCCCAAAAAAAAAAAAAAAACGGAAAAAAATTATTGTCCCTATTTGTTTTCTTACTTGTTTTTTCCATGAAAGAATGTGAATAAACTGCTTTAAAAACATTTGACTAAACTGGTTTACAAAACATTCATTTGAGCCGACGTTTTCTTGCTCTTCTCATTGACAGAAAAAATACGCAATATGTCTTCCAAACTGGCTTCGAAAGAACAAGTATGTAATATTTTTCAGAATTTTGTTCATATCAAAAGCAAATCAATAATCAAAATTATGTTTTAAGCGTAAAAAAAAATTTACAACAAAACAAGCCATTACTTCATAATTATATAAAAACAGTACCTGTATATAAATATATATATATATATATATATATTATATATATTATATATATATATATATTTAGAGAGAGAGAGAGAGAGAGAAAGAGAGAAAGAGAGAGAGAGAGAAAGAGAGAGTGAGAGAGAGAGAGTGAGAAAGAGAGAGAGTGAGAGAGAAAGAGTGAGTCAGAGAGAGGGATAGAGACAGACAAAGCGAGAAAGGGAGAATAATGAGGAAAGGGAAAAAGAAGGAGAGCGCATTGAGAGAGGGGGATAAGAAGATAAAGTCTAGGACTAGAGAAAGAGAAAAGAAAACAAAGCGGTGTGTGATGGGTGGGGGTCAAAGATTAAGAGGTAGATATCCTAGCTGGACATTTAGTAAGCAGAAAAGAGGAAAGGAGAAAATAAAGACATAATATATAAAAAGATGAGAGGGACAAGCAGTTAGAGAAATATATTAAGAGAGGAAGTGAGGGTGTGAGATAGATAAAAAGCGACAGAAACGGTAGAGATCGAGATAGAGTGAAAGCGAGATAAAGAGAAAGGCACTAAAAGCTAAGAGAGAGGAAGGGAAGAAAAAAGTTAGAGAGATATAGAGAGAAAGAGAGAGAGAGGGAGAGAGAGTTAGCACAGGATTAATAATAGCAGTAGGATGGACGAAAAATTAAGAGAGAAAGAGAAAGAGAGAGTGAGAGATAAATAGGTATAGACAGAAAGAGAAAGAGAGAGAGAGAGAGAGAGAGAGAGAGAGAGAGAGAAACAGAGAGGAAGAGTGAGAATGAATGATATACTTGACATTATGTTTATGTTATATATCTTTGCTGTTTCCCCCCCAAAAAGCTGGTTTGATACTTTCTACTGAAAGAGTCATTTTGCTGATTTTAGAGGAAAAAAAAAATGTTGCTAATAAATCATGTAGCACAAACAGAAAAACATATACATGATTTACTGTTGAAAAACTTGAATTTTTGAGTCAATTTTTCTTTTAGGAATCCTCTTGCACACTTTCCGATACACTTCTTTTATAACAGGAACTTGCAGACAAAACGGCTCAAAATGAAATAGATGTGCAACATATGAAGGATTTTCTGAAAAGGGAATACGAGGAAAAAGTGGTGAAAATTAAATCAGAGTGTAAGCTGGCATAATTATGCTTAATACATAATGAAATTGAAAAAGTAACGTCTTCTCAAAAACTAAATAACAATCTTGTGTTTGTTTTCATATCCTTTACAACGATATTATTGTATTTTCATCATAAGAATTACATAATTATAGGTTTTATATGCGCCTTAAAAGCAGGTTACATGTATTCATTTAGTTTTAAAGTACTAATCATCTCTCCATATGTAAATTAGTAAATATTTTCTTTTGCAGTCAAAGAAATATTATTATTATTTTTTTTTTAATTTCTCTTTGCTGAAACAAGGCATACTGGGATAAGAAATCCTCGTAAGATCTTTAAACCAAACTCATTTGGAATAAATCTACGCGTTCTACTTTTGAATTTTGGTTATCAATATATGTGTTTTTCATACATGTGTCCTCTTAATTAAAAAATGGTTTCAGTTTTGTTTCAACGCTACATTCTTCTTTTGTGTTGAAATAAAAATTCATTTCAAACCATTATAGTCATAAAAATAGGTGGGGTAAAACGTTACAATCATCCGGCCTCAAGATTTTGAATACAACTGAGTTTTGCCATAAAGATTATGTTTCGTAACAATAAAATTGAAATCTTTTGCTGTGATAAATTATGCTGTCGTAGAATTAGAAGAGAATAGTGGAGGTCTCAGTAAATAATCATAGTGGGTTTTTTTTGGATTAAAAATACATTTTTTTTTGGTGTATGTGTTTATATAGCCCACCCACGACAAGGTAATATCAAACATTGGTAGCGAGGTCGAATTCGCAACAGATAGTTCACTGCACTCTCAGGATGGGCGGTTCGCTAACCATTCTTGCACCAAGGCCTCAATGAAAGAATACTAATTGTTTGTGACATTGTATTTGCATGAAGACTATAAAATCTCTCTCAACAACTGTAAGCCTTGTTTTTTTTTGTTAGGCCTTATTTTACAGAAACAAAAATAAAATAATTATAACTTACTTAAGACCTGTGTGATTGGTCTATATTAAGTGGTAAATTAAAAGATTTGCTTTCCCTATAATTAGCTCCGGTATTTTTATTAGTCTCTCAGAGATTTGATCGAAATGTTATTTCTCGATAAAGCAAAACAACAATATTTTTTTGGTTACCCCAATAACTTACTCTCTCTGTCTCTGTCTCTCTCTATATCTCTCTATTTCTCTCCTTCTCTCTTTCTTTCCCTCTTTTTCTCACCCTTTCTCTCTCTCTTTCTTTATCTGACCATCATGCTTTTCACCCTTCCTTTCCGTCTTAGCTACTCAAAACTTGTTTTGCAGGCAATGAAAAAATGAGCAATTTAGAGGTTCTTCTCCATGAGGCACAGCAAGCTAATGCAACTTTAGAGACGCAATTAAACAATACACTGAAAGAGAAAGATAGAGAGATCACGAAGATATCTATGGAGGTATTCAAACTTAATTTCGTTGGTTTTTCCTCGTGCATTGGCCCATTCAAATAATAATCCATAATCTTCTCTACTAAGATTTAAAAAGCTGTAAAAAGTTTTGAGTCATTTTTATTGAAAAAAAAAAAAGCTCGTTCATGATCGACGTTGATTATATATACAACGTGAATACTATATATTATTCTTTAAACTTTTTTGCTGTGTTAACTATTTTCATAAATAGATCTTCTTTGTTTATCTTTTCACGATTTACCAACGTAAATAATTGGGTGTATTCTCATTTTAGATTGAATAAAATTCTAATTTTTTTTTCTAAAAAAGTAATAGGTAGTTAAAATACACTCATAATTATTTATACATACACACACTAAAGTGCGTTTTTAAAACGACTGGAGAGGAGGGGTGTTGAATTTTAACACATCTTTTTTTTAATTGAACAACCCATTTATTGTCATTTTATTCATCTCAGTATGACAGCAGATTGGCCCTATCTGAGCGACAGAAAGTACAGCTGATGCAACAACAGCAACAAGTTCTCAATCAAGATGTTTTGAGAAAGGTACTGAGGACTTTAAAATTTTTGGATACTCGTTCAAAAGTTACTTTCTGCAAGAATTAGTCTAAGCAAACCATTGGCAGTATAGAATGCGAAATGAAAAGGTTCCAGGCTCCATTTTTTATAAAATATTTTTGTCTATTCTGCAATAATACTAAACAGTAAATTTTACAGAATGCAATATTTATACACACATACACGTATATAACCTCTAAATACTACCTCTACGTTGTGGGTTGTGGATACACTTGTTTCTTCTTCATTAAAAATACACAAAGATATATAATGTTAATTTTAAAAATAAAGCAGAAAAATCATAATGAGTAGGCGCAAATATAATTCACTTATACACAATCAAATATATATATATGTTTATTCTGAAACTGTTCATTGTTTTTACTTCATTAATATTGAATTTTAAACCACAATTACTTTCTAGAAAATGCAACACATGAAAGAGACTTATGAGAAGGAGCTGGGATCACTGAGGACTCAATTATCAGAGCTCCAACAAAGTTGCCAACAACAAAGAGCTGATTGCAGGCAATTGCAGCATCAATGGCAAAATCAGTCCCATAACATATCACCGAGACAGGCCGGACATAGGTCAAGGCCAAATTCTAAAGGTCGAAGCCTATCTATGTCAAAGCATACTTTTTGATTACTGTTCCTATTTGTTGGCATATATATATATATATATATATATATATATATATATATATATATATATATATATATATATATATATATATATATATATGCCAGTATTACTTTAAACTAAAGCTGCTCAAGAAGCAGGCGTGTGTAGAAATGATACCAACCTTTTTTTTGTTTTTTGTTTTAAACAGACCTTTTAGTTTGATGGAAAAAAAAAACCAAAAAAAAAAACAGAATGGAGTTCACCTAGAAGTGATAATCCTATGAACATAATATGCTTTATTACTGTTTGATCTCTTCTTTTTTGTCAAGCAATTTTTAACATGCACAGGCAAAACAGACAAAGGCGGCATAAAGTTCGCAACGCGAAGGAGACGAGTGCAAAGAGCAGATAGACGAATCAAGATGATTTCACTCGCGGTAAAATGCATCAGCAATAATTCATGCCCCCCGCCCCCCTCCCCCCTTCTTTTCCTCTCTTCGAAGATTGTATACATCTAAAAGATTAAATTGAAATTAAATTCTTTTGCGTTGGATTTACAGAACTTTTAATGTATTATATCAATTTAAGAGAGTTTTTGGTATTCAAATCGGCATTGGAATTTACTCTGGTATGGAATTGGCTTTGAGAGCACACCAATTAAAAGTTTTTGTTACATCGTGATAATTTGAATGAAATAACTGTTGTTAAAATTTGACCTAGCTATAATGACCTCATTGTCCTCATAACATCCACACTATCTTTTCTTGTAGACCGAAAAATCAGCT
The DNA here is from genome assembly GCA_019648995.1 of Plakobranchus ocellatus. Taxonomy (NCBI): domain Eukaryota; kingdom Metazoa; phylum Mollusca; class Gastropoda; family Plakobranchidae; genus Plakobranchus; species Plakobranchus ocellatus. The sequence continues at coordinate 160,997 of BLXT01000468.1, read as the reverse complement.
GGGTATGAAAGGATTGATTAATGTGAGCAGGAAGGGCAGCCTTTTTTTGACATTCTCCAAAGAGTTGTAATATATTCTCATGGAGCATTTGTCATTTAGAAGTTTTGAATTAAAGATTACATGCTGAACTATTTAAAAGTTCTTGCTTTCACTGAATTTCATGTGTTTTAACATCTTTAAGAATCTACACCATCTGCTTAAACCACCTCATGATGGTTAACGTACATTGTACAGAATAATACAAGCTATGTGAAAAGATGTCATATGGCAAACAGTGTATGCCCAAAAATTATTAGTTTCGCAATCAGCCCTGACGGTCAGATGTATGATGTCTAACTGTATTATAACGACATTTATTTATTATGATTTGCGAAAATAATTAGATCTAGGCTCTGTCAAAGCAAAACAAAAAGAAACAAAACAAAAACAAAACAAAATAAAACAAACAAACAAACAAACAATTACTAACAACAACAACAGCAACAAAAACTAAAGTGGCATGACGAACGAGTTAAATCAATTAAATAAAAGTTGATAAAATAATCATATTACCGATGCATGAATTAATTCCTCTTTTGTTTAAAAACAGATTCATAATAGAAATTGGAGCACACATATTTTTGTTTGAATGAGTGTCAATGAGACACACATGCATACCCGCGAGAACCTTCAAACAACAAATTAAATTTGTATAATTAAATGAGTCATAGCGAAGAGCAGTCAATCGCAGGTATATTCCACACACAAGTAAAGGCCGCAATATAAGCCTGCGTCAGCTTAAAAACTTTTTTGTCAACAAATTTTCTGTGGCAAGATACATGAAAAAATATTAAAAATTTATGAAAGAATGATCATGTTGATGTGCATGTTCTGTGCACAGTTTTAAAGTAATTGTAGAAACAGGCCTGCGTTTGTTTTATGCACAATAGAAAAGTATTAACATTTTTTTTAAACGGTAGACGCCATCATCATCATAGCTTCTCATATTGCCCGTCCCACATCGTACGTTACATCTCTGGTGCAATCTGCGAAATGTTTATTTTTAAAAATCATCTATTGATATGCATGTATACGATATAATGCTCCATCCATGCACATCCCCATTACTATCGCTGACATTTGTATTGTAGTGTAGGCCTTATAATCACGTCCGTTTTTCTCTCCACATAAATTAAGTAATCAAGCGATGTCGCGTGATGGAAAACCTAATAATAGCAGATGGAAATGTTTCTGTTCCAAACTAGCCTAAGTTATCATGGAATTTTTTAAAATGGCATTTTCGATTCCCAGTTTTGATTCTCTTACTCAAATTACATGTTGGCGGGCGAAATTCCCACTTTTGATAGGTCCATGATGACAGTCTTTTTTAACTTTTCGACATTTTCATCTTCATGTCTCTTTCGTTCTTTTGCTAAAGTCGAGGTCTAGAACCTTACCATCTGCAACAGTGAAGACCTACATTTGGTTTGGCTTGAAGGTTCCAAAATCATGAGAGAAAAGAAATATGAAGATAGTTCTTTCGTGCAATCAGTGATCTTTTTCTTACAAAAAAAAAAAAAAAAAGGAGAGTGGATTGAGCATGGAAGATGTGAAGCCAGTGCGTTTTAACAGCATTAGCGTGAGCGCAAACTGGAGGCAGCAGTACAATCTCCAACATTATGTGTTTGAAAACATTTTAGTTTCTTTGGTATGAGAGCATGAGAGCATACCAAGTTGGCTGCGAGCGCACATCAAGTTGGCAACTTGTCGGAGCGTCGGAGCTATCCTTTGTGTTTTACAGCCCGGTCTTACGTAAGTGGCTCTGTCGGATAAGGGAAAGGGGGGTGCTGTTACGTGACCACGCATAATTCTACTGACCATTGCCGCGCGAAACACGAGGCCAGTCTTGTTAAGCAAATTATCAGGCTAACTTGTCGGTGGGTAGCTCACAGTTACTGCGACACGTCCTTCAAGTTAGTCATGACAAGTCACGTCGCCTCCAGTGTGGGCCTGCGCTTATATTGACACGTCAATTGAAAATATCCGGGTGAGAAAAGACGCGAGCCTAATTTACAAATAGCATAGTGAGATGGAACATAGTGATAAAATCATAATAGTTCCGTGTCTCTTAGCCAGATCAATAAAGGAAACAGCATGAAAAAATCCATTAATGTAAAAATAAGTGATTGGAAAGATTTCAATGACATCAATTACATTGAGGAAAAAAAGTGAAGTAAAGAGAAATGAAGATAGCTTAATCAAAGCACACTTTTTTGTAAATTGAATGAATTAAGCTTCACAAAAATAGCACCATAAAATAATCGTGCCTTTCTGTCAATATTTGCACCCTAACGTATGTAAACCGCAAACGAGTTTATTCAAGACACCATATTCACACAATTACAGCAGATTTCATTGGCCGTAGATAGTACATACGTCTGTATATGATAACCATATACAGCCCAATCACTTTTTGGTTTCAGCTATATATATATATATATATATATATATATATATATATATATATATATATATATATAATATTTATATCATCATTATCATCATCATCATCACCATCAATCCGTTAGTCTTTGTGACCATTGGGGCGCCATTGAAGTTTTGACAACCAGCCTCTATCTCTCTCTATTCTCCGCTTCTCTTTGAGAGTCACTCAGCTTTAAGTCTGTCCATTATAGAATATTGCCTTCTCATCTTTTTCTCTGTCTGCCTCTCCTTCTCACCCCATGCTCAGTGCCCTGCAAGAATGTCTTGACAAGCCCTTGTGGTCGTCTGATTTCGGTTTCCCTATTTTCACAATTGTGAAGATGTCATCATGGTTTCTGATGGCTTACCTGATTCTGCGTCTCATTTCTTCGTTGGTTATGTTGTCTCTATAAGAGATGCCCGGTAGTCTCCAAAAGCATCTAAGTTTCATTGCCTTTATCCTCCTCTCCAGGTCTTTGAGAGGATCCATGTCTCACACGCGTACACGAATAATGAGATAACCAATGTGCGCATTAGTCTGACTTTTTAACTAAGAGCAATGTTCTTGTTCTTCTAGGTTGTCTTCAATTTTGTCAATGTTGCTGTTGTTTGTGCGATTCTGGACAATATTTCTGATTTTGATCCTTCATCTGCGACAAATGCTCGAAGATACTTGAACTTGTTGACTGTTTCAAGTTTTGTCCCCCAATTCTTATATCAGCACTGATGCCGTTGGAGTTGTAAGTGATCAGTTTGATTTTTTCTGCACTGATTTCCATGCCATATGCAGTTACCGTATTGTCCAGAGAGTCCACTAAGCTTTCTAGTTCCTCTTCCTTCCTTGCGAGGCCATCAATATCATCAGCAAAACGTAATTGTTCTGCCTCCAAAGCTGACTTTCCTTCATGGTTTTCTAAGGCACCATCAGTCATTATTCTCTATAGAAATAAAAATGTTAAAGAGGTGAGAACAAACAACCTGTGCCTGATTCCAACTGTTGTTCTGAACCATTCTCCTGTGCTGCCCTTGAAGTACACTGCACTAGTGGCCTTGTTATAGAGACTCTCTATAATCCGGATCAGGTTGAGCTTCATATGGTCGCCCATAGTGCAGCGTGCCAAACCTTGTCAAAAGCTTTCATGAAATCTATGATCACATGGTAGAGATCTTGTTGATGTTGAAGGTACCTCTCACATAGCAGCTTCAGATTGAAAATCTATTCAGTTGTGGTGTGCCCTGGTCGGAAACCTTCAGTCTCTATTTGTGACTTCAATCTATTCGATATAATCTTCAACATGACATTACGGGGTGACAGATAAGATTGATTGTGCGATAGTTCTAGATCTAACACTTTTAGGAAGGGTGATGATAAGCACTGTGTCCATGGTATCAGCCATTCCCCAGTCTGCCAGATATTTTTGCAGTTTGTATGCAGGTAACTTATCATGGCCTCTTCCCCAGCTTGCATTAGTTCTGCAGGGATATTGTCTACTCCTGCTGACTTTCTTTTCTTTATATACACACACAAAAGCATACACGCATTTCCATTTAATACGATTATCTGTGCCTCTCTCTCTCTCTCTCTCTCTCTCTCTCTCTCTGTTAAACTTTCTGTATAGCATCCTCCTCTCTAATAGTTTAATGTGTTTACCAAGTTCTAGTTAAGTAGTAAGTTAAAGAAAGAAACATTTAAAACTTTGACAATGACAAAGGATTGTGCCCTTAAACACAAATATGTTTTAAATTATAGGAACTAATGCGCCAGGCCAAAGTGGGGTGTAAATTATGTGTGGAAAAAGAAAAGCGTAAATATGTATTGGAAAACGACTGTTCATTAATGTCTATCCCTTGTGGTTCTGAAGTTCTCAAAGTTTAACTCCAAAACTATTTTTTATTAAGTCTGCTGATGGTAGCTGAGCTTTGTAAGTGATCTATAGTTATTAAACTGTATTATTCGTATTATTTCCCTACATTAAACACAGGGAGACAAACAAATATTTTGCAAACTAGTTCAAGGGAAATAATTTTCTCAAATAGACAATTTTTTGAAATGATTAAAAAAGAAGTAAAATTCGAAGCATTGAAAGAAGATGCATTTTTTCAAATACTCTCCATTTAAATATCAACCCCCCAGAAATATTTGCAGCATCTTCAGAACAGGCAGTTGAGTTTTTGAAACCATTTATTCAAACATATTTGAATGTAAAGAGCCCAGTTCCAAGTCCACGGTGAATGTTTTATATCGGAAATACCGGAATATGCTGGAGGCGGGATTCTAAGAATGCGACTAAGAAGACACAAGTTTAGGCGAAAACAAGTCAAAGGGTAGAGAGGCACGCGGGATGGTGCAAAGACAAACCTGCGAGGTGAGGCGACTAAGAAGACACAAGTAAGCCACAAAGAATGCGACTAAGAAGACACAAGTTTAGGCGAAAACAAGTCAAAGGGTAGAGAGGCACTCGGGATGGTGCAAAGACAAACCTGCGAGGTGAGGCGACTAAGAAGACACAAGTAAGCCACAAGTTTAGGCGAAAACAAGTCAAAGGGTAGAGAGGCACTCGGGATGGTGCAAAGACAAACCTGCGCGGTGAGGCGACGAAGAAGACACAAGTAAGCCTACCAGTTAAGGAAACTAAACGAAGGACGGGTGACTAAGAAGACACAAGTTTAGGCGAAAACAAGTCAAAGGGTAGAGAGGCACTCGGGATGGTGCAAAGACAAACCTGCGAGGTGAGGCGACTAAGAAGACACAAGTAAGCCTACCAGTTAAGGACACTAAACGAAGGACGACAATAATTTATACTGAAAAAGAAACATGGAAGCATCTCCACCCCACCCGCCGGGTAAAAAAATATAAAGAAAGAAGAGGAAAGGAGAGAAGACAACAGATCCCGACCAATCGAGAGAACAATAGCAGTCGCGGAGCATCGTGATGGCCACCTGTCCCAGGACCACGATCATGCAAAAAGATAAAAGAGGTGGGAAGGGAAGAGGGTAAGGCCTGCGGAAGACTCACCGGGCCTGACCGCTCGAGACTGACAAGAATCGTTACCCAATCGTTGAGGCGGAACAAATCTGTATGTCCGCGCAAAAAAGTTGAGAGCACACACACACACACACACACAAAGAAAAAGAAAAAAAATAAGAGAGGAGAAAAGTTGGACAGCCTAACCAATCGAGACCCCCTGCAGGCTTTATCCAAAGATAGCCATACCGAAACATTCCGCGATTTGGAATATCAAAATTAAGACTACCCACCGCGTCTAAGATTTCACCCAAAAGGGAATACACAGGCGTCGTTCTTGAACTTTCTCATTTTTTTATGCGCCCTTTTACAACTCTGTCCTCTAGTTATTTTCTTAAATTTTAACTCGTTTTTGGAGGTTTAAATGCACAGACCTTTTTAACTCACTAATCTTCTCTAGACCTTAAAAAAAAAAAAAAAAAAAAAAAATT
>BLXT01000468.1:138748-154801 GCA_019648995.1 Plakobranchus ocellatus | reverse complement strand
ATATATATATATATATATATGTTTGTGTGAATATTTAAATAAAGGTTTTTAAAGATTGTATAAGGATGCGTTCAATTATCGGACCTTTCATTTCCAACAGCGATCTTTAAACATATTACAATGTATTGCGTTATTAATCTTTGCTTAGTGCGTATACATGGTATTTGGCTCTGATCCTTGCCTTCATGCACCTACTTAGATTTGCCCAGCCTCGCAGGTTTGTCTTGCCTTCATGTATCTGTTGGCTTTCCCTGATTTTTTTCCACTCTCTATCCCTGTGCCTTGTTTTTCGCCTAAGCCTGTTCCATACGATTGGACTTAATCCCGCCTCCACCCTTTTCTTTTCTTTTTCATTGTAACGCTTTCACCATGTACGTGTAACTGGGTCCTAAACATTCAAATACGTTTGAATTAATGGTTTCAAAACCTCAACTGCCTCTGCTGAAGATGCTGCTAATATCTTTCTTTGGTCGATATCCATATGAAGAATATTTAGAAAATGCATCTTCTTTAAATGCCTCGAATTCTACTTTTTTTTCAATAACTTCCAAAATTTGTCTGAAAAAAATTATTTCCCCTGAACGAGTCGCAAAATAATTGTTTGTGTCTCTGTATTTGATGTATATATGAGAGGAGGAGATGCACAGGACTCATTCAACTCGTTCCCAAGTGTTTATTAGAAACGCTTTTAATAATTTGAGAATTAATCAAAACACTTATTACTGTCGAAAATTAAGACATATTGTTCAATTTAAGAATGCACGGAAAATAAAATAAGACAAGTTGCTTCTGTGTTTCCAAGAAATGAATAACCTTTTTTTCTTCTTGCCGATTGCCGATATTTTGCTCAGACATAAATAATGTCATGTACTAACAATATTTATATAAGAAATACAAATGGGTGGCCACATAAATGAACACATACAAACACACACAGACGCGCACACACGCACACAAGTTTAACTTGTCAAATTATGGATCATAACAATATAATATGAATGAAGTTGCCCATTATAAAAGTTTCGCTACTTTTGTCCTTTTATAATTTAGCAAAACAAATTTTTACAATACATTTAAATCTAAACATTTACGAATGAATGCGATGTGTCTTTCATAGTATGTTCATGTTTATGTTCATATTCATTTTCTTCATACATGGTTTATGGTAAAGTGTGACATTTTTTTTTAAAATTTTAGTGACCTAAACAAGATGTAATATATAGCTGGCATCAATTAAGTGGAGCGTCTTGTAAGCACATAAAGGATAGTCATTTAGATTTAAAGCATTTGTGTAATCACCGTTTTAGTGACCATTGTTATTTATTTATTTTACACTGATAATCCTTCCAGCAATAAATTTCTATTGCTATCACAGTGACACTACAGGTATATGAAAAGAATAAAATATAGCAGTGTTGCTCTCAGCTCATAAATTTGGGCTTCAACCTTCAGCAACATTACAAAAAATACAACAGTTAACCCATTTATGCAGACATGCAACCAATTCGTGGAAAAAAATCAGTCGCAGGTCAATACATCTAGATATAATTCTTTCTTCAAAAATGTGTGTCAAATATTCATATTTAGATAATGCTTTATTTTTTATGAAACTATTTCTCTTCAGTTTCCACATTCCTTTGGTGTCATGCACGGGTGAGATCCTTTTCTTCATTGTCCCATATGTTTGGATGAACTCATTAGGCCAAGGCTTAAAGGCACCTATGTGCGATGTTAAGTCAGATATACACCTAAATGTGATCTTTATATGATTGGCCAGTTTAGGTCTTAGTTCAACAAGTGATAATTTTCATGCATACTGATGTTACATCTATGCCTCCAATCAACCAACGACTAATTTGTTTGTCGCTGATATAGGCTTAGATTGAATTGACCAAGCTTTCTTAAATGATTTTGACGAAATTTTGTTGGAAGGAAACCGAAGAGTCAACTAAGGATTTTCGTGAACTATAATGTTGAGTTAGATTTAGGCCAATATAGGTTATGATGTATATTTTGAGTTTTTATGTGTAAGACAATAATTTCAATCTAAGAGTAAATGTTTATGTTGTCCATTTGCCTATAGAGAGCTGACAAGATGTATTTTCCACAGATACCAGTCAATCAAGTAATACATGTAGATGCCGTTGAGGCTGATGCTGACCTGCACTGTGGTGCTGTAAATGTCTACACGATGCTCCCCAGATACTAGTGGAGTTGACATTAACAAAAGTATTGCACATAACGACCATTTGTTGCTCATGAAGAATCATATTTGGCGACATGCAAGTGAACGCTCGAGGATAAGCATAAAATGGAACCTGGACAGTGACATGTTAGTGAGAATGACTCACGTTCATCAATGCAACACATATTATATATCAGGGGAAAGGACTGCATGAAACAAGATTTTTCTAACCACCTTGTCAAAAAACGAAGAAACGGTAGTATTGTGTTTGAATACTTCCCCTTCACAATGCACGGTATATTTTGGAAGAGATCCGTTGCAGAGAAGCATAATCCACTGCAGTATTTGAGTTTCTGGCGTCAAGCTGCTTTCGTCTGCATACTAATATATGGCAATAAGAGAGTCTGTCCATTGTGCTGGTATTATAAAGTTCACAGTGACACAAACCTTAGACCTGACTAGACAAAGATGGCCATTGCCTCACCAGCTTACAAACACAGGGAAGATTCATGCTGTTTCAGCGGAACACCATAAGATAGGCTTGCTCAACAACGTGGTTTAAAGTATATCATGACAGAATCAGCTAAATTGCTGCTAAAGACCACTTTTAATTCGAAAAATTATTTGCTTTGAAAATCCATCTTTCTATTGATCCAATTCATATTAGAGCATATTTTTTTTCTCTCCAAGTTACACGTTTCTTTCAAATCCACGTGTTTCAATAGTAAAAGCTTATCTGTCACTCACAGACTTGATAAATGAATTTATGAAGAAATTCAAATACAAGGATCATTTTGAGGCTCAATAATATATGTTCAAAGTGTATACTACTACTCTTTATGGGGTTGTGCAAATTCCCACAGAGGGTGTGGGAAAACTAAACAAAAACATTGTGACTGTCAACACGAAAAATTCACGAACTCATCCGTGCATGGCGCCGAACTAATTGGGCACAATTTTAATACGATCAAAAACGAATGAAACTAACTCTGATGAAAGAATAATGCTTGATCCTTTCTTACAATAGAATAGGAAATGTATTGTGTAAAGTTGACCAAAATTGGCAGGGTCAAGCAAACAGGGCAAATTATCTTTTACAATAAAACAGTGGCACCAAAATATGATCATTTCTCAAAATTATTATTTTTTCAACATCTGAAGAATCAATGGTATCATACATCAATAGAAAGAGAATTGAAAGCTGCACAATCGCGCCAATTATAATTTTTTTTTTACCTGAGGGATCGATTTTGAAGTGTTGGCTTATACTTTAAAAAAATTGATTTAATATTGAAATAAAAGAGTTGATCGTAAATTTATAAAGGTAAAAAAAAAATTATAATTGGCGCGATTGACAAGATATAAAGGCGTAAGACAACCGAACATTTTGTTAATATTAATCTCTTTGAGCCCTCAACAGCAACGGGGAGAAATTTCTTAGATTTCACGCAGGTTCACAAAGTTGTCTAATGGAACTAGAATCAACGCAGAAACGTCAGAATACTTCAGTCATTGATACATAATGATCACAATTTCTAACTGGAAACACTTTTACACTTAAAATTAAAAATAATAGTAACTAAAGAAATAGTAGGAAGTATATCTACGGCAAAAGAACTATGAATGCCAAAGTCTTCAAGTATTTCTTGATAAATGCCCCCTAGTAATGCTATTTGCATAACACAATCTACAGTTTCTAATGTAACTCCTGTATGACGACACACATAGCGCTCCTGATTGTCCATCTTCGGAGAGACTAGCTGCTTCACAACAATCAACTCAAACGAACTGGGAGAAATGACGAGCAAATCCTTCTGCTCAGGGAAAGGCAGCATATCTACAAATCTTTCAAAAGAGAAACGTGCAAATCTCCTGCATCCTGTTCAAAGGACAAATCCACAACTTTGGACAAAGGAAAATAGTTTTTGTTAGAAATCGTTTTGAATTCAAATGCATTTGATCTATAAGAAGAATTAACATAAATTTCAATGCTACGTAATTTTTTTAGCTGTCTTTGGTCTAAATAACTTAATTTCGCACTATTATAAACATACAACTGCTTCTTGGACTTATGTGCTCAGCCTTAAGTGGTTCACAGGAAAGAAGAAAAAAAAAACAAACGAATTTATAACGTGTAATATTTTAAAAACTGTCAAAATCCTACCCAGACAAGGTGAAAAAATACAAGCTTCAGAAAATTCCTAATTTTTAGTGAATAACGGTGAAAAAGATGGCACAATTTTTTTTCCTTTTTTTTCAAATCGGAGAGATCAAGTGACATATCAATCAAATTCTTTTCTATGTTTAGCGAGCATTGCCCACAAATAGAAATGTATGCCTTTGTACGCATTTAAAACCATTGCTATGAAGTGTATAATTAGAATTGAACAGCTCACCGTTTGGAAGTTTGTCTCCGTCCGCAATGCTCTCGGCACAGAATCCTGCCATTGAGATCCTATGGTGTGGGCAGAATAAAAGGTTGAACAAGGTAAAGAAACGCTTTTGAAGAAAAATAATGTATATACGTGAGGTATTGAAAACCAAAGAATCAATTAGTTCCTTTATGCGTTTTTTGAAATGATTAACTCAACAGATTTTTATAAAGTGTTATTTAAAACCTGCTAAAATTGAAATGACTAGTAAAAATGCAAGTTTTAGACAAGCATGTTCTTCAAAACATTATTTCATTTAACATAAAATGATACCATAAATTCAGTGCCATATGAAAGAGTGGGGAAGGTTAACAATACAGAGTCTTTGGTTATTGTTTGAAGTCAAAAGCTCACTCTTTGTGTCTCGTTTCTTCTGGATCTTCCAAGCTATTACTGTGACAGAGTGCGCTATTGACATCACTGGGTCAGGTAGAAGAAAGGGATAGAAACAAGAAATATTCATTAACATAGAGAATTACTATTCTAAGTGATATTAAAATGTACAGTGAATAAAGCAATGAGTTGCTCACGACATTGCAATTTTTATCCAAAGAGATTTATCTTGAACCAGAAAAAGACACAATCGGATCAAAAGTAAATTAAAAAAAACCCCGATCAAATCAAAAGAATAAATTGCAAAAAAAAAAAACAAAAACATTATCAAAATTATAAAGAATAGGACTAATAATATATCATAACCTGAGTTAAAGGTGTTCTTAATTGCTGTAATTCCCATTGGAAGTGCTTTCCAAGCCGAATCCTGAACTGGCAATGGCTAGAGGTATTTCTACATTCGACCTGTATAATCAAATAGTGTAGGCCTAAACCCATCCAATTATTAAAACATTAACTGAAAGTGCCAAAAGCATCTAGGCATTAGAATTTTAAAGTAATAGTTATAAACTAATATTTTACATTAAAGCTTTATGAAACTTAAATAAGAAATCCAGTCTGTCAATCTGCTCCTTAGTGGAGACAATTCAAAACTATCTTACATTTCTACTTTACGAAGCCAAAATTTCTATTCCCTGAGGATGGCTCTAAATCCTTTAGCTTGTTGCAGGTAAACTATTATAAACTAACACATTATAATGGAAAATTTCCCGTTGAAAAGAAACATGGAGTCTTAAAGACATAAATAATTGAGTCACGACCTTCTGTTTTAGCGTCTTGTTATGAATTCTGATTCAAAACGATATGTCAATTGTACAAGATTTTGTTAAAATTAGTAATTTTTGTTGTATGCAAAAACTGCCTATGTAGCCTAGTATAAGTGCTTTAGTTTTACCTCACTGTGAGCTGAGCAATAATCCGATAAAATGAATATTAATTATAAACTTTCTTATTGACCTGTAAAAGTAATATGAGCTAATCAATTCATGCCTTTGATTACAACCAATATCTTCTATGACTTTTTTTTTCTAAGTAATTAGGCTGAATCAGTAAAGTTCAGTATTCCTCGGCAACCATATCTGTCATGTCCGAATCGTGATCAGATCTCTTTACTCCTATCACAGAAAATGCATTCACACTGTTATGGTAATTTCATTATACTAAATTATAAAAGTTGTAAAAATTTCACCAGAGTCTATAATCCTAGAGATTCTTTAAAAAGTAATAGAGCATGTTTTTAATGGAGAATTTCTTTGCATTAACGTTTGAAGCAAAATATCTCTAAGGGAACAGTTTATCTAAAAATCTTACTCATCTTCGAATCAAAGAAACGGCCTTGATATTCATTTGCGGTGAATTCCGCTTTTCCAATGTGTAAAAAAAATCTGGTGTTGGAGAAGCGCTGAGAAGTCCCCCTTTGTTGGAAATCTGCAATGACAGCCTATGTCTTTTTGAAAAGGCCCAAGAAGTTTTCATCCTTTAAAGCCATGGGTCATTCGATGACCTATTAAAGGAAAAAAAAATCATATTTACCTTCAGTTTATAACCAATGTTACAAGCGAATTTTTTTTGGTATCACCTGAAACAACTAGTTACAATAATGTCAGCAATCTTGATTCTAATTTCGGAGAATAATTTTCAATCATTTTATAGTTGATATTGAATCTATTTTTCAAATCTATTGAATAACTTTCATTGCAATAATGCAAACCGGATTCTTCTAACAGTGAGGTTATTACAAAAAACAAGCTACTCGTAATTCAAACTATGACTATGTAGTTTTTCAAACTTCTTACTGTACAATTCTGTAAGTGGTGAACTGTGAGAATTGTTTCCTTTATCAACCAACGTGTTTGCTGCTTTTGTTTAAGAAAAGAAAACTGAAATATATCAATATTTTATAATATGCAAAATTTCTTACACGACCCACTGTGTTTGATTTCGCGACAATATCTAGTCTTGCCTTGTCTTTTCTTCTTTTACACATTTTCATGATATTGGAGTCTGTAAATATAAAACACATACAGTTCGAAGTTTTGCCAAACTGTCACAGCATGTAAGACATTTCGTGTAATTAAATTTAAGAAAAAAAAACAACAACAAAAAACGTACATATCTCTGAACTGCAAAAAAAAGAAAAAAAAATTGAATCTGACATTTGAAAAAAGAACGTTACTGCTGAACAGTAGACATATCATTCACTATGTTATTAGCAAAATGCCGTTACCTTTTTTTTTAGACAGAGGGAAGAGACTGCTTCTAAAGTTAGTCTATGCTCGGCTGTGAAGATCTGATTCAATAAATCAACATTTTATCTGGAATAGAAACAAACCCAAAAAATAAGAGAAACGAAGAGAAAACAGCTGACAGCATTATTTGTTTAATACAATGGTTGGAACTATTGTCAATAGTAAATTTTTTTGGCGAATGTTCAGTCTTGCAAAATCAAAACATGAAGCTTCAGAAGATATGATTTTGGGAGTCCAGAAACTGAGCATGAATAAAGATCCTTTGCAGTCCGAATCGCCTGGCTCAAAACCCAATCTCTTCTTTACCGAGGTCTAATAAATTGATTAACTGTTGATATACCTATTGCAGCACTTCATGTAATTATCAGTGATCTCTGTGCTAACAGAGACTGTGACGGTTAGGTGTAGAGTTCGGTGGTTCTTACCGAAACGGGTGGATTTCGTAAATCTTGAATTTGCCTTCCGATTTCCAGCAAAATCCTTGCACCATAAACACATAACCTGGTAAGATGGAATTTTCAAATATAAAGTTTCTCAGAAGCAAAATTTTAGTTTTAATTTGTAACATATAAGTTTTCACTGGGTGATGGCAAAAAAAAAAAAACACAAAAAAACAAAAAACTAAATGATTAAAAATGGTGCGATGCTTATGATTTAAAACTCGTAATATAAGAGTAAATATTCAACCAAGCATTAGGCCCTTGTTCTGAGCAAATATCCAGCAGGCAGTAGTAAATATCAGTGGTAAGTGTTTACCAGCTGCTTTTTGCCATTTCCATTAAGGTCAGCGTACATTCCGTGCAGCAAGTCGCTGAAAATTAAAAAAAATATATATCTCTTTACAAGTAAATGTACGATAGTGACTGGATGCATGTTTAAGTCTTAAATATAACGATATTATTTTATAATATCCAATAATTCTTATATCGACTACTGACTTTGATATTGCGGCAATATCTAGTCTTGCTCGTCTTTTCTTCTTTCACACGCTCTCATGCTATTAGAGTCTGTAAATGTAAAACAGGATGTAAAACATTTCGATTATTAAATTTTAGGAGAAGGAAAAAAAAAAATGGTACTACTACTTAGACGGCATGGTCAGATATGTCTCTGCACTGCAAAAAAAAAAAAAAATGATATATGGAAAATGTCATTAAAAAAAAGTTATGTAAACCAGTAGACATATCACTCACTGTTAATGGCATAACAGAATGCCGCTACCCTTTTTTAGGCTCAGATGGAAGTGTCCAGGCTTTCTAAGCATCCGCCGGGGGGAGTCTCAAACCTGTGACGGTCTCTACAGATCTCAGGGCAGGTCCACATCGAGAGCAGGACTGAGTGAATGCAAATATAAAGATAAACAAAAGCAAATATTCCCCTAAGAAAAGCTAGTGCAATCTTTCTTCATACTGAAAATTTCGGCTGTTAAGTTTCTTGACCCATGCATGGCAGAAGGCATAATAACGCAGACCACTTTGATGCAAAACTTCAATAATTAATACCAAAATTCCTATGCATTAGGAACTTTAAAAATTCACAAATAGCTAACTGAGGGTTGTCTTTTACTAAGTATTAATGGCGTGCGAAGACTAAAAATTTTATAGAACACTTTTATGCCATGGTCTCTTGAGCATCCGTTATTGCATCCGATTTCTCATGACAAAAAACATTTTGCCTCAATTTTTTTGGATACTCGCCTTTTGCTTGCCTTGAAAGTCGTCCTTGTCTTTCTCAGGCAGTGAAGACAGCTAGCCAACCTCCTGTAATTCCCGCTGTCCTTTTCTTACGGGTCCGGGGATGATCTGAGTTTTTAATATCTTGGCATTGATGTTTGGGTCTTATTTCGGCTTTTTGAAAATTCCCTCCAAAAGGAACTTGTAGGATTGTAGAAAAGTCTCTTTTACTTCCCTGCTGGGTTTGCTAGTCTTTGCATCACACTTTAAAAGGTTGAGATTGTTCTATACACTGGTGCTAAGAATAGGAAGATTTGACGATGACATTCTGATCCTGGTTTTTTTGTGTTTTAAGCTTGTCCTCAATAAGATGATCTCAGGCTTCCAGGTCCTCCGCCAGGCAAGAACAACGGTGGTGGTGCTCAAACTGGATTGCAGGATTTCAATTTCTTTGAATCTTCACACACCGGAATTTTCTTACATCGGCAAGCTTGTGCAGCATGTAGCTTCTCCTCACAAAGTCTAGAGGTGCGTAGTCTGGTTAAACATTACGAAAAAAAAGGCCAAACTTCAGTATTATTTTTAAAAAGTACTTAACAAGTGTCTGCGAAAAACAAAATCGAAAGCAAAAAGCATATATATATATAATTTTTTAAATATAAAATTATATATATATATATATATAGCAAGCTTACACACACACACTCTCTATCTCTCTCTCTATCTCTCTCTTTCTCTTTTTTCTTGTTTTCTCTCTTTCTTTCTCTTTTTCAATCTCTCTCTCTCTCGTTTCTGTGTATTTCTGTCTCTTTCTCTTTCGTTTTTTGTCTCTTGTTCTCTCTGTCTCTCTCTTTCTCTCTCTCCAAATATCAGCACAGGCTTCAAGATTCACTTTCCTCTGCTTTTTCACAAAATCGCCCGTTTAACCCATCGCACTCCTGCCTAGGTCCATTACCAAAATAGCGCTATAAGAATAAAGAATTGGCATTAAGAGATGTGATATTTGGCTCCTTGCTCAAGAAAGTCTCATAATTGAAGGATAAAATGATTTTACCTTATACCTCTCTATGTCTAGCAGACATTTACGAGCATGATGCTAAATATAGAACATGGATGCAGTGGTCAACCAGCCTATTTGCACGTAGAAACAGTGACATTATTATTCTATGGTATTTATTTATGGACCAACCTGTCTCTCCTGCTGCTTGATTGCTATAATTATTAACAAGCTTTTTTTGTTATAACCAACATTGTAATGCCTAAAGTAAACTGGATCCAATTTTTAGGATCTCTGTCAAGCCAAGGCGCCGGTGTCGGGGCTCAAACTCGCGACACAAAGGTTTCTTCAAATCCCAGGCAGGTTCTCTATAGTCCAGGCTTAGCTATAGAGTTGGTCACCAAAATCAGTGGTGATGGGACTGCTGCGAAGTCGATCGTTTTTGCCCTCATACACACAGCAGTGCCCATCCGTCCCAGCTTTTGATTGTGAAGATCAATTGGATAAAAAAAAAATTAAGGACGCTCTTTCTCTTCATAATCAACATTTAATACATGCCTAATTCACTTAGAATATACAACTGGCAATTTGAGAAAAGAATGTCTATGAGAAAATGCACAGGAAAATGAACTTTACACATTCTTTGACTAAAAAAAAATCTTATACCCCATTGATTACGAGGCTGCTACTTTACAACTGAGAGCTTTTTAAAAGCTTTTAAAATTGAAGAATAACCATTGACTATGATGAAAAAATCAACTGAAAAATACATTGTAACATAAAAGAACAAACGGATAATTTTGTCAATGCTTTGTTCTATAAAGTTAATGAAACTGCATACTATTCAAAAACTTGGAAAATATTATTCTGAGGGGATTTTTTTTTTATTGGGAAATGCTATTTGTCTTTGTTATTACGGTATACGTGTTTTCAATAGGAAAGAAAGTCCACAAAACAAACTTAGGAGACGCCATAACAAAAATAAAGATCAGTATCAGAGCTTTGTTTTTAGCTGTTAAGTTTGGTTTGCCTCAAGCTTCTTAATATATACTGTCTTTTGTGTCCATACTCACTGTCCTTTCTAGTCCTATTTCAAAATGGGAAAGCTGTGAAATCTAAAAATATTTGAGTTGGAGGATCAAGAAATGTCAAAAAGTTATTGGAGCAATAAATTGCAAAGCAATGCCTAGCCACTTTTATATTTCCTTATATTCAATATGATGTAGTTGATTGTAATACACAATTTAGGTTTGATTATAAAACCCTTATTGGGCCTACGTACATCCGTCTAGTGATATTTCATTGCTTAGTTTCTTCAAAGAATCAGTATCTACACGACAATAAATGTATACAAAACCAGAAGTGTAAAAATCGTATTATAAAAAATCGCCATAACAATAAAACTTGCCTTCTCTAAGAGTTAATTCCAATAGAGAGTTATAGACCAATGCAGATAAATCATTTTGCTAATAATATAAGTAAGTAAAGATTATCTTTCTATCGCCCCCACCCCTCCTACCACCACCCGGTATTATTAAAACCACTATAGCAACCCAGCCACTACTACTACCAGTCCACAGCCTTTATCATTACCATTACGATTGCTACTATTACATCACCACTACCAAAGTTATTGTCACCACGATCACGAGTACGATTACAATAAATTATTACCACAACCACTAGGACTATCACCCAAACACCACCATGATCTGCTACCAATACTGCAACTATTACCATTACCATGACGATTAACATTATTATCATACCACCATCACTACGACATCCACTACCACCAACACTATTGCCACTACCATCACCGCCACCATTTCCACCAACAACACCACCACCTTCACCGCTACCATGGCCACTACCACGACCATTACCATCATCACCATTAGCATCAGCACCACCATCACCACTGCCATCACTACTACCCTTACCATACCATCACCACTACCCGCATCACTTTCATCACCACTACCATTACCATTACCATCATCTCTACCACCACTACGATCACTACCATTTCCATCACCACGAACACGGTTACAACTGTTACTCCAACCTGCACCACCACTTTTACTTCTCTTCCCAGGCAGAAATCAATGAAGACAACAATTTATGAGATAGGCAGGATGGCAAAACGACAGAGACCATAAAATTAGACAGGCAGAATAGTACAATTATTAGATCATATTTGCCAACACAAGGGTTTACAATACTTAGCTGAAAAGATTTTAGGCAAACGCAGTAGAGCAGACAAAGAATAAGTTTTATTGAAAGTCTTAGGATATTGGCAATAGGTAGGATAGCAACAACTTTATGAGATAAACTGAGGATAGATTTGAGTGGAGGAACATGATTGCCAATGTCTGTTCCATACAAGGCACCTGATGAAGTATGCCGAAGCTTGGTAGAAGAGCAAAGTTCCTTTAAATATCTTACTATGCGAGAAGAGCGCCTTTCGTAACAGTCTGTAGCATGACAGCCAAGATGTATATGCTCCAAAGATATGAAACCCTTAACATTCAAAACTAGCAGGACAGGTTTAGGCTCTCGAAAAAAAGGCTGCTTCTCAAGGATCGGATATGCCGCACAAATTTGTGTGAGTGGCTTTGGACTGTCAAAGGTCAACATGACCGTATGGTCTGAATTCTGTCTTCACTCGATGCACTTTGAGGCCATGAGGTTGAGTGATGCCAGTCATTTCCTCCATCATCTGCTCCTCTGATTAACGTCTTAGATTGTGACAAAGAACCACTCCCTTGGAGCTGTTCACGCTCTTGTGAGGGCTGACAGTGACAAAAAAAGTCTAGAAATATCGCGTTTCTCTCATGTTTGCTTGACCATCAGGTCTGCATTATAACGATTGTTGACCTCAATATTTTCCTGTCGACAGCCTTGACTAATCTACTCGAGCTGATCATGACAAACTTCTTTAAATGGTGGCCAGCCCTCTAATGGAGAGATATTTATAAATAAGGAAAGTCCTCTACCTTTCTATTTCTGGCAACGGAGCTAGCACCACTAGTCCTCTCTCCGAACACGGTTACTTCACCTCTCTGGGTTAGGGAGGGGCCCCAGAGGATTTTTTTTATTGAATTCATTTAACTCCAGTACTCAACGCTTGCCACGGAGCCCAGCCAAGAGAAACCTTGCACGGAACTCCAGTCGTGTGAGAAGGCTACAACAGAGCTATACTTCCAGAAAAATGCTTACTGGATTGGCTTAAGCTCTTTCCTGAGAAAAATGACCAGCCGATCGGCCAGAAGAGGTCGCCCGCCCCCAATCCCCTCGCGTTGAGAGAGAGAAAGATGTGGCCAAGGATGAATGATGATAATGAGGGACAGCCACTTACACCGGATCATCACATCTGCTTATACCCCCCCGCCGGATCCAAATCTGCCTTGATACAGGTCGCACTTCTCGGCAAACAAGGCGCCCACACCGTAAGGGTGGGCCTCTATTTTTTTTTTTTACAATACCCGCAGACTATGGTGGTAAAGGAGGGACAGCAAAAAGAGAAACAGACGGGACTCTAGTACACAAAGGGAAGTTGAGATAAAACACAAAAGCAACCTGGAGGGAAAGCGAAGTCGCCTATGTACAGAGTAAAGAGAAGAACGTGGTAAAGAATCGCAACATACCAACCTATTCTCAGAGAATAATAAACAAAACTTAGGGGATGACGCAAAAGCTCAAACAATAAAAAATGAAGAATCAGATAACTCAGCGTGGAAAGAGTTTGATGTATTGAATGATTGGAAGAGGAAAAAAGAAAAGAACTTGGAAGTAATAGAAAGGCAGAGGTATAACAAAGAAGCGGCAGGATAGGGTAGAGAAAGATTATAAAGATGACAATAAAGAGATGAGATGACAGTAAAAAGTAGAGAAAAAAAGTCAACAGAAAAGACACAGCTGAACACGGCTTCCTTTGAATTTCACAACTTTACAAGAGTTATGAAAATCCAAGTTATTCTTTTGATATACCGCATTCAGTTTGAGAACTCAAAATTGTACTTCTTTCAGTCAAAAAAAAATTACTGCAACTGGTGCAGTAGTATACGCGGAGACCCCGTCACCCGCGTCTTCTCCCAAAAACTAAGGAGCTAAGCGCAACCACTGCTTTAAAATTACTAAGCCCTAAACAAAATATATGTACTTTAAATAATAAAATGGCTTCATGGCTTACTAAATTTAACGTAGTGACTAGCATAGCTCCTTGTTTGGAAGGCAAAGAGATCTCAACTTGTGAGATTAAGCTCAGTCTTCATAATCAGTCTGCTGCAATAGTCTCCAGCCTGGATTTTTGAAACAAACCAATTACAGACTGAGCGATAAAAGTGTGTTGATGCACGGCTTCCCTTTGAAAGCACCAGTGGTGATGGATATACCGTGAGTAGCACCAACACAGATTAAAAAAAAAGAGAAAGCAGGACACATGATAGTTTTCTTTTAGAAAAGAATACAGGAAAGATGGAAATAAAACAAAATTACCAACCGAGGAAAGAGCATTAATAAGGAAACAAAGAAAAAAAAAGAAAGAGAAACAAAGAAGCAAAAGGAAAGGAAAGAAAAAACAAATTAAAAACATTCCCTCAAAGAGGACAAATTAGAGGATTGAAAAAACCGGAAAAAAATGAAAAGAATTAATAATATAGATTCGCATAATTCATATACAATTGACGACGGGAGAGATTAAAAACAGTCAGTAAATGAATGAATAAATGAGAGACAATGAGCAACAGAGGTAACAAAAACGATATAGTCAACAAAACATTGACCAAATTCCGGAGCTGAAGATGCGTTGGAAAGTACTGAAGTAAAGAAATCAGATTTGTATTTGACCTTGGAAATAGGCTGATGAAATGATTAAATTGATTTATCGACTTATTGAACGTTTAATTCAATAGCCGATGACTTGATCCATTCTTCCCCACTGATGTTTAATACCCTCAGTTCACAATAAGCGCTACATACAACATATGTAGAATTTCAGGATCTCAGCCTTCAGAATTTCGAACAAGGCAAATAAGAAAAGCGTTTTACAAAAGCAAATTTTTACCCTCCCAGAACAAACTTCTCGGCCCTTAAATCCTTGCTAGCAGCTAGCAGGGATGGCTTGACATGAATTTGTCTTCCTATTCTATTCCCGTTTGTTTCGCCGATTTTTCTTGACTTTCACATTCCAGTGATATTTTCTTTTTAGGGACTTGTTCAATGTTCATGTTTCACAAGCGTACAAAAGTACAAAAGGTTGCTAGACGGAATCTGAGGGCATGGAGATGTTCTTTGCCTTCATTTTTAGGGAATCTCAATTTTGATAAACCAATACGATAGGTTTTTTTTTCTTTTTCTGTCGTCTCACTCTTTCCACCTTCTGTTTGGTGTGTATTTAGGAGAGGTTTACAACGAAAAATGGTATTATCCAGGCTTTAAAAATAACTTTACGATTAGTAAATAACGATGATAGAAGCATAGATTTGTATTGATGAAATCATGTGTTGGTAAGGTTTTTTCCAAACATAACTTGGTCACTACTTGATGATTTCAGACTTTTGGCCCTAATAGGGCTGTAGGACGGTAGGCGATTCGAGCTGACGACCAAAGATCGATTCAGATTTCAAAGCAATTTAATTAATGAGTGCCACATCAATGCCATCAACTGAAAACAAGTGAGGCAGACGAAGATGCGTTTTAAGGGGTATAAATTGGCCACAGTGCAGTCCTTTAATGAAGGAGAAAGTCAAAGTTGGAAAATGCAGTGTAAATATCACTGCCTTGAGGAGCAAGAAAAATAACCAAAAATAAATGGTACATTCATCAATGTCCACAATACAGAGACCTCAGTTTGACCACCAATTTAGCCTCAGTTTTCGAAAGCAGCTTTTCCGTGTGATTGCACCCAGTTAGTGATGTAATCTGGCCGTGCAGTTTCAGTTTGGATTTTTTTTTGTTCATTAGCCCATCTAAAAACAAAATGATCTCAGGCTGTTCGGCCCTCATCAAACTGGGCCATCAATGGCGTGCTTGCAATCAAACTCACAACAGAGCTGTTGCTGACCTCAGGGTAGGTTTCTAAAACCTGTGCCATCAGCTTCCCCCCCCCCCCCCCCCCCCC
>BLXT01000468.1:39521-51297 GCA_019648995.1 Plakobranchus ocellatus | reverse complement strand
TATTATTATTATTATTATTATTATTATTATTATTATTATTATTATTATTATTATTATTATTATTATCATCATCATCATTATTTCGCTCAGGTCAATACATTCCATACTACGCGGGTGATATTGATTACTGCAGCAAGTGACATTTTTGGCGAATAGCGTTTTATTGCATATTTGAATCCGTCATCTCCTCCCGCGCATTTCTAGCTGGGTCCTGCTCTCCTAAGTATTCAAATAAAGCTGTAATTTAGGTTTGAAAAAAAGTTGTATATACCCAAGTAAAAAAAGAGATTTTGATTACTACGGTAAGGGCACTTACAGTTGCGGGTTATTTCAAAATCGTTATTTATTACCGTTGTGTGGTTACTTACGGTGTATTCAATTGAATTTTGTTCCATGTATTAAAAAAAATAGTTGAATACTGTCGTAAGTACGCATTTACGGCTCTAATCAATGACCGAAAAGTCCAGACAAACCTGGCATTTGTATTCTTTTAATAGCACTTACGGTGTCATTAGCCTGTGACTATTCACATGACTTTAGCGCTTATAATTTCATAACTCGATTTTTAAAATATGCACATGATGTTGGCCATTAAAATTAAGATTATTAGTGACCAGTTTATTCATCTCATTTGAATGAAAAGTGCTGATACCAAATGTATCAGGCTTGATCAGATGACAAGGATGACCTGTAGAAAAACATTTATTAATAGTATGATTTAATATAGTTACAATGTTATCTGTACTATGAATCGGGGACTTGCGTATCTGTTGAAGAAGTCTAAGAAGTCTTACTCGTATAAGATTGGAGATATTGCAATTTCCTTATTAAATAGATCGCAGAAATCTATGAAGTGTCTTGAAATAGATGGTCAAAAAAGTCAAAAGCTGTATCGCAGAGGACTACGACATTATCATAAAACAGCAAGGACGGCAGTTAAAAGAATTTATATTGCTCACCGCTTGAAGTCTTTCAAAAAAAAATTTAAAAGCAAAAGACAAATTACTTCTACTACTGGATATGAGTGCATGGCTGGTATGTAGGAGTCAAATTAGAATGTTATCTTTAACAGTGAAAATAAAAAAAAGCGTTTCCCCTTATTCTGAAGCCTATGAAAGACAAAATCGAAATCAGCATACAAAAGCATTGATTTGAGAAATTCGCAACAAATTTGATTTAACGGATGTCAAACGTTCTTTCTCTATCAGTCGAAAAGAGATGGATGAATTTCACTCTTATGTAAAATAATCTTGTAAAGAAGCAGATAAATCCATGACATTCCAACTAGCCGCTTGCATATCCATTAAGGCAAAAATCTCCTCGTATAAAGTACACGATTTTGTTAAAAATAACCCAAAAACTTCAGTATGCTCAAAGGATATTAAGCTAATAAAACGCCACGATTATGCAAATGCTAAAAAAGTTCACGACTTTACTTTCAAAAGAATCAGAATAGAAACACATGTAAGTTAAGGCACACATGTTATTATATCGTCTAAGAACAATAGATCTGGTGATCGATGGCTCCCACTAAAGTTCTTGATGAGCAAAAGCCAGACAGAGCTGTTTTTTTTTTCGTTGAACAACAATTTATACACACATGTGTATGGTGCATAACCGTAATGTACTGCTTGCAAATCGGTATCTATCTCCTCACATGATTAAACATAGTCATATCAATAGCATGGGAGGGCCTAAAATACTGAAAATAAGGAAAAGTTAAGAACGAGAAGGGAGATGAAGAAATGCAAGAGAGATGAGAAAGAAAACTGAAAAATAAAGTAAAGAGAAAAAGATGGAATGAACGGGTGAAAATAGAAAAGCGGAGAGACTGAGAGAGAGAAAGATAAAGGGGGAGAAACAAAGACAGGGAAGAAGAGGAAGATCGAGAAGAGAGAGAGAGAGAGAGAGAGAGAGAGAGAGAGAGAGAGAGAGAGAGAGAGAGAGATACAGAGACAGAAATACGGTGAGGCAGAGCCTAGCAGACATAGAGTTTTACTTAACATGTTCATTTTTTTGGTTAGGTTTCCAATGTCGCCAATTTGATGGTTTCCATGAATGCATTATTCGATTGACATGCACTTGTACTTACTCTTCTTTGCTTAGCAAGAAAATTTGTTACAAAGTCGATCGGTACAAACGATACTCTGCTAATAAAAAGCCATTACGATTGCTATAGGGGTTAGAAAAAATATGATTTTTTGTTTGAAACCTTCTCTATAAACTACCATGCATAGAATCATTTAAATATCGTATATCCCTACCTCCACCCCGAACCTCGAAAAAAAAAAAATAAAACCACAGATAAAACAAACATGCGAATATGAAAATGCCAAACT
Organism: Plakobranchus ocellatus; assembly: GCA_019648995.1. NCBI lineage: Eukaryota > Metazoa > Mollusca > Gastropoda > Plakobranchidae > Plakobranchus > Plakobranchus ocellatus. The sequence continues at coordinate 48,958 of BLXT01000468.1, read as the reverse complement.
AAAAATGGTTCTCTTTGGTATTACATTTTGCTACCCTGTGCCGTAAGTGCTCAACAGCTATGTAACTATATTTTTAGGACTTGGTGTAAATCGTTTTTATGACAGCCGTAAATGCCCTTACGGCTCTAATCAATGACGAATTTTGGGTTCAAAAGTGCCTTTACGTCAGTAATCAAAATATTTTAGCAACTTCACAACTGCCGTATGTCCTATAACTCAGAAACCAATGAAGATTATCAAAACAATTCTATAGACAAAGAAAGATACATAGAAAAACAGCTTTCACTCCGATGCATAAGAGAATTGGTTAAGAAATGTCGAAATGGGACAGTTTTTTTAACCTCCTGAAAAATTTTCCCAGTGTCGCTTACAGCAGTAATCAATACCACCCGCGACTAGATCTATTTATCTTACGCAACTTGAGCATTAAAAACTGTTTACGTGGTAACTGTGTTCATTTAAGCCCAGTCTTATGTACAACACAGAGAATAATGCTGTGAAAAAAATAAGGAAGCGAAGAGCACTTATCGTTATCTTTTCAAAACTCTTTTAACCAGAATATTATTATAAAAATCATTCCAGAAATGTTTTAACCATTAATTTTCCTTTTTTAAAAATCTTTTTTGATATTCATTCTCTCCTAACGAAGATATGATGGTCTGTGGTTAGGATGTAGACTCATAATCTCAGAGTTGTGGTTCGATCCTCGCTTGGACTCACCTAGTGTTTTATCGTTTTTTTTTTTGTTTATTTTTTTTACTTGTCTTTAGAATGTAATAGTCATTTTAGCCTTCAGGACTATGCTAATATGGAAACTCTATTATATTTTTTTCTCGTTATTTTTATGGTCCAGTTTGGTCACTAAAACCTAATGAATGTGTTTGCACCATACTTTTTCAGCACAGATAAGAATAAATTCTAATAGCGAGTTTCTACAGTAGGCAGATAAGCTTGTACCGCAGCTCTCGTTTTGTTGCAAAACGCAGATAATCACGCACAAAAAGAATTTGATATAAAAAACGTTTTTTTCAGCGATGCCCTTGATGCTATTACTGTGCATAAAATGTAATAAACCCAGAGATAATTACTTATGGTATGTCTGATTCACTGCTTCTTTAATATTGATTTGCCTTCTCAATGCTTTGCCTCAATGCTTGAATTAAAAATAAAATGTCATAGAGGCAAATTTGTATTCTTTTTTTTTTTAACGGACTTCAAAGTTTTCTTGTGGCGACTTCTTTTTTCGTTTTTTTTTCTTATTACTAAATTTTTAGCACTTTTGAAAGAAAAAAGCAAAAAAAAGAAAAAAAAAAAAAACCGAAGTAGGTGACTCCAAGACCTCCAAGACCTACATTGGTCGGAAAGATTTATAAAGACAATAACAATAATAACAGCAACAGCAACAACAACAGCAACAACAACAGCAGCAGCAGCAGCATCAGCAACAACAACAACAACAAAAACAACACAACAATAGCAACAAAAACAAACAACAACAACAGCAGCAACAGCAAAAACAATAACAATAGGTATCCAAATGTTTATCTGCAGGTTGAGTCAAGATGAGCAAATTATATTATCAACACTATTACCTTTCTTGCATCATAATAGTACGATTCCTCTACACTGGAAAATTAAGAAATTGTCTTTGCACCATTAAAGCACAATTCAATCATTATATATATTCAGAAATTTTAATGTACAATGACATCAGTCATCTACTTCGGACAATTTTGGAACACCTTTGTCACTGTGATATCGCGTTTCTTCTATTGAGAACAATCCAGAAAAGTTTCCTGCACCTTGATAGCACGTTTCTAGAAATCCTTTTTCCCATAATAGTACGGTTCTCGTACTCTGGACAATTCATAAATCTTTTCTTTTCACCTGTTTTGGAACAACAGACCGTATGTGCTTTTTTCAGAACCCAACACCATAAAATATATTTAGCATATGAAATCACATTGGCAACCTATTTTAGAGGTCAATCAATTGCACGAAATGGCTAACTTGATAGCATTATAGAGTATCCTAGCAAGAATTACCTATCTCAAAATATCATTTAATCAGCAGAAAACTTCGAACAATAAAGTTGTAAGACAAAAAAAGCGGAAAAAATGCCTCCAAGTTTAAGTAACATATCAGGCCACTGTGGCTTAGTTAGACAACAATCAAGAAAACACATATATTGGCTTAACACAAATATATATTTGAAACAATATCCATCCGAAACACGTTGCCTTTTCTACATTTACCATTGATCGAGGCAAGAATTGCAACGCTGACGCCGTATTAATAGAGGCTTTCAGTATTGTCAACAACAGATACACAAAATAAAAATAATATGCAACTACCAGTAATATTAGTAAAAGTCTTGGTGTCAATAGAAGTGGTAGGGTGGCAACAGCAGAAAAAGCAGCAGAGTAGTGGAAAGAAGTATTAAACAGATAGTCAGAATATGTTGAAGATCTTTTCAAAGATGATAGTTGTGAAAACTGAAATAAAAAAGACGGCGAAAAGGGAACAACTATCCTTAAAGAAGAGGTACAGACAGCAATATAACTTGGCTTACTTTTTTTCTCTCGTCATATATAATTGGGTTAAGTCATAGCTACGGAACAAGAATTAAGTTTATGAAGTATTATCATCGGATTTCATACTATTTTCTGAGCACAGAGCTCAGAAGCCAACAGGTGTCAGCCATATAAGGAAAATGAGAACAGAAAAAGTCATTGGACCAAATAACATACCAAAATGAAATAAGATAGATCTGAAGAGAAAACGCCTTAATGCAACATACGACAATGACACAATTACAGAAGATCTTTATAAATCTTGATTTTATTGTTCTGCTTAAAACACAAGGAGTAACAGAGTATTGCCTTCATATGACAATCGGTTTAATGAGTCAGTTTACAAATATCCTGTGATGTGTTTTGATGCATCGAATGCGCAAGCATCTAAGACCAGAAATATCCACAAAACAGTTCGGCATTATACCTGATTAAGGGACTTGAAACACAATATTTACTATGTCAATGCTTATGAAAAGGTACAGAGAAGTGCAAAAGGATCCCCATCTCGTATTCATTGATTATTTTAAGGCCTCTGACAAAGGTTAAAATGCAGAGCTGTTTCATATGCGAGAAAAAATTAGACATTGACGGAAAAGATCTTAGAGAAATTAGAATTCTATACTGAAATTAAACTGCATCTGTAAGAATTGAAGAAGAACATAATGATTTCAAATCCATCTAAAGAGATGTGAGGCAGGAAGTGTAGTGTCTTCTGATCTCTGTAACCTATACAGTGAAATAATATTAAGGAATCTTGAGGATATTTCAGGTTTGAAAGTAACTGGAAAAAATATTCATGATCTCAGGTATGCAGATGATAAAATTTAAATAGCAGAATCTGATGAGCAACTTCAAAAAAATTACTTTCAGATACTGTAGTTTTAGAGCGCGAAAGCATGGGACTGTCTTTGAATGTTGAAAACCGGAATCTATGGTGAACGCAAAGTAATCTTCCAACCCACTATGATATCTTGTTGGCAAAGATGGAAAAAAACAAACAAGTTTCAAAATTCAGATATCTTGACTAACTGATGACATCTGATGGTAGATCCATAAGTGAAATAAGTAAGAGAATAGCTATGGTGCAATATACATTCCAAAAAAAAAAAAAAGGATCAATATTGGCAACAGAAACACAAGTATGGAAACCAAAATAAGTGTAATAAAAACTACCTATGGTCATTGCTTTACAATAACGGTAGTGAGTGTTGCACAATATACAAAGAAACAGTAAGAAAACTGAACGCAGTAGACATGCGGTTTATCAAAAGAATGATGAGGATACCATCGACGGGAAAGAAGTCCGATGAATCAGTACCGAAAGAAGGTAATCTTGAGCAATCATTAACTACATTCATAAGACGGAGGCAATTACACTTTTAGGACAGAAGGTCATATTTGCTACACAATAATTTATAACACTTAGCAAACACTGGAAAGATTGAAGGCAAAGATAGCAGAGGTAGACAGAATAAATCTTGGTGAAAGTCTAATGTCATGGGCAATAGGAACGGTAGCAACAACTTAATAAAACTTACAGAGAAAAGATCTGAGTGGAGGAATATGATCGCCTTTGTCTGTCCCAGACAAAGCACTTGAAAAAAAAAATGAATACGCCCAGGTTAATGTCATTATAAAATCCAGGAAGTAGGATAAAGTTGGTTCTCGGGGCAAAGTGTTCTTAATCTACATATTTACTTTTTTGTCTGCTCTGTTTACCTCATATCCTATTCGCGTGTTTGCCCATTTTTCTATCCACCTATCGACCCATCATCCCACACACTCACAAACCTGGACATCAGTCCAACCTATATAATTATCGCCGGAACGTACCCAACTGTAATAAATTAGATAAAGTATTATAGATCGCAAATAAAAACTGGCTATAGATCTATTTAGGTTAACATCTATTTGTGTATATACACACGATCGCATTGTGTCTATGTGTGTATTTGTACCCAATTATTCAGTTTAGGTCTAATTAAATCCATAAGACAGAGGAAACTACAGTTTTAAGGTCATATTTGTCGACGAAAGGATTCAGAACACTTAGCAATCACTAGGCAAACGCAGTCGTAAGTCATGGGCAGTAGGCAAGGGCAGCAAGAAATTTATGAGCTTATTTGAAAATAGGTTTGAGTGGATAAACATGATTGCCAATGTCTGTTCCAGAGAAAGTAGAAGTCTATCTAAAGAAGAAGACCTTTAAGTTTGAGATGCAAAAAGACAAAAACAAATTTGAAGAATATGCACTTTATTAACCCATGTCCTTTGAAAACTGATGTATCATTATAATTACATATTTTCTCTTGATCTAGATCGTCTGCTTAATTTCGTTTGCTATTGTGAAATGTTGCTCTATAAATAGACTTTTCCTCGTTATTGAGCGACTTCGAATTATTCAAGCCCTTTTGTCCGCACAAAAGAATTCACCTGCTTGTGCTCATGTATATTTTAGAACTGGTTTGTCAGCAGCAAAGACCCATTTTCCACCAGTGTTGGCCTTAACAAATCAAGTCAAATCCAAGCATCAAACTTAACAAAATAATAGTATCTACAAAAAGTCTAAATATCTCTCTCTCTCTCTCTCTCTCTCTCTCTCTCTCTCTCTTTCTCTCTCTCTCTCTCTATATATATATATTTCACTTTTTCTTACTTTCTGTTACTTCTCTTTCTCTCTGTAATATACATTGTACTCCTTATAATATATCCGTGCCTACTTACCAATTATCACCCTTTTTTAATTTAAGTAACGTCTATTAATGTATTTCGATCTATGTTTGATCTAATTTTATACACGCAATAGCACTTTTCTATCTACTGTCACAGTTTGTCTTACAGAAAAAGGCGGGGATGGATGCAATGAATCTTGCAGGGGAGGATACCTTTTTAGTTATCGGGACGGTTCATGCATTTTAGGCTGTGAGAAAATGAATACTTTTCAATTTTATTAATCTTGTTTCCGAATTCTTTTTACAAGCATTTATGTGAAATACGAAGTGAATGACATTTTAATTCGGTGACTTAGTTTTGCCTCTATATCCAAGTATAGAAAAGTTAATCCTTTTACGTTCAAATTTAAAAGTAAGCATTGAACTGAATTATGTATCACTAACAGCCAAATGAAAAGGGCCTATTTTATAACCGTCTTGAAATGGGGGTCAATCGATCAATCACTTAATGAATGATTCAATCAATCCTCTGTCTGCTGTCTGTCTGTCTGTCTGTCTGTCTGTCTGTCTGTCTGTCTGTCTGTCGGTCTGTCTGTCTGTCTGTCTGTCTGTCTGTCTGTCTGTCTGTCTGTCTGTCTGTCTGTCTGTCTCTCTTTCTCTTTCTCTCTCTCTCTCACTCTCTCTTTTCTTCTCTTAGCTAGAGGAGACTTATAACTTTGTGTATGGATTTGTGCGTGTAAACGAGAACCCAATAATGTTTTAAACGAATTGATGAATAAACCAGACATTTTAATATTATTCATCCACTGGACATTCTCAGGTTGTGTTGTATGTAGCTTTTACGATTATAATACAAGCTGTTCAGAGTCGCCTTTGATTGCAAAGCGATGTCATTGAATCAAAAGTATTGTAAAAAGAAAGAAACGCTCAGTTGAAGTCCATACCTAGAACGGGATATGGTTTTATTTATGTCCGACTCTTGAAGTTTCGAATCTCATATATTATTAGTTCAATTATAGGAATTTTCTGGACATTTTCTAGATCAAAATCTAGTGCCTAGATAATTCAAAGAATCTGTAATTAATAACGTCTAGATAAACTTGAACAATAATATTCGCTTGTGCTTGATAATTCTTTTTAATATCAAAGAGAGGCCGTTTAACCATAACTTATCAACTATATAGGGAAGAGTTTAAAGCGTAATAACTTTTCGTTTTACTTCGAGGCTCTGTGACAATCACTAACAATGGCAACACAGCCTTAGGTTACCTCTCTGTGCTAGCTTGATACTATACATTTCGATTTTTTCCATGCTAGCAGAATATACAGAATTCTAGATACAATAATTATTTTATTCTTTAAGCACAACCACTTCATAAAGTTAGTGCACCAAGATGCCTGTTTTGTTTTTCTCATACGTTGGAAAAAATATGCTATTTTTTGTTTTAATTTTGCAATTAGGCGAAGAGTCAAATGAATCGGGAAAAAATGTGGTTTTATTGACCACTGGAATGATTGCAGCTGCTGTTCCTGTTGCTCTGATTGTCGGAGGAATATTTTTTATGGAGATAAGGAGTATTCATCTATCTAATAGGCAGACTTCATGAATGATACTTGAGGCATAGATTGTGCGAATGTTAATTTTAGAATTGTTTTCCATATAATTTTAAATTTTTAATCTTGAAATCTATGCTATTAAGTTAAATATTTTTATCCTATTGTAAGAAAAATCTTAGTAGTGAAAAATAAGCACATATAATATCGTTTTACAATGATCATTATCCTTTGCTGTACGTACGATATGGTTCTATAATTATTTTTTAAAAACAAATTGGTTTACAATCGTATTTTTCCTCGTTTTTCATTTGTTTTTGTATGAATCCTTTCTGAACATCAAAGTCCTTTTCTTAGAAAATCCCATTTTAGATATAGAAAATCCTTGAACAGCTCCCTCTCCCACTCACTAACACACACACACACACACACAAACGCACTTTCCCTAAAAAATTATTTAAAAAAAAAAAAGCAACGAAATGAAATATATGAAACTTTACTCAAATACTCAAAGCTTAAACGAAATTTTTAAAAATTTTGTTGAAGATGCGAAAGAGTGGAATCAGAAAAAAAGTTTTTTTTTCTGTCTGTAAAAATGAACCTTTAAAGAAACTTTAACTCACTCAAGCAAAACACTTGTTCTCGACGAACACTTGCGAGATAAAAATATAAGGAGCTGTTCTTTAAATATTAAATAAAAAACGTTCAGCTCGTACTGAAAGTTCCAGCGATTAATCCAAGCCTAAAAGTTAAAAGTCTAAAAAATTGCGCAAGTTATGTTTTTTCTAACGCAGATGCGATTGTTTTTATTAAAAAAAAAAACCCACACTAACAATGCGAGAGCTATTTCACTATGTTGCAGCATAAAAAGGCGTAGATTTTTTTAAAAACCATAGTGCAAAATTATAAATATAATAATTTAAATAAAAGAAATTAATATTCAATCTTTATAAGCGCACGCACATAACAACAACGACAACAACGACAACAACAACAACAACAACAACAACACAACAACAACAACAACAACAACAACAACAACAACAACAACAACAACAACAACAACAACAACAACAACAGCAAGGAAGCAACCAAACACTGTAATATATAAGCTCATAACAGCCTCGTCTGTTTTAATGCATTTTCAAAAATAGTATGCAATGAAAACATAGCATAGAACAGCTCTTTTGGCTTAATTTAACTCCTTTAGGGATCTCTGCATGAGAAAAGGAAAATGTTTGGAAAATGATTTTACCAGACGGCGTAAAATTTCAGGAAATCATCCTACATATCAAGAGGTGAGGAAGCCAAAGATGAAATGTATCTGAAATTCCCGCTTAGTACTCCAGTAGGCTACGAAGGCAGGCTTGCACACGAAATGGATCCTACCACATCTGGCAGCGAACATACACATGGTGATCCTTCTAATTGGCCGCATTTTGTTTTGGCATATCCTGAAGAAGCTGACCATAGTGAAAACATTTATGAGACAATATCAGACAACGGTAAGGAAGCCTTGAGAATTTCAAGAGATTGTGAATCTTACGAATGCCCATTGCCGAGTGGGGAAAGTGCTTTGCTTCCAGATCAATTGAACACTCGAAACGTGCAACCTACTTTCAGTCATGGTGAGGAACGAATGCCTTTCTATTCCTGCTATTGTAAGCATAGTCAACTTTCAGAGGGTCTTAAAGCGAAATTACTTTTGTGTGTGGCAGATTCTGTTATCACGAAAAGATAGAGAAACAGATTTATTATATCAAGAGCAATGAAAAATCATAGCAAAATTGTGATGAGGAAAAATGTATCTATGTGTCTCGAGACCGATACGAATGTACCGGGAGTCGCATTCTGAACGTTTTAAAGCACTGAAACATCCTGGAATATCCTTTGGTAGTGGAAACAGGCTAGAGCCAAGTTAGTTCCGAGACAAGAATTTACAATTTTACATTTTTGAAGAAAGTAGCGCAAAGAATAGAAAAAAAATACTAACTTCTTTTTTTTTTTTTAAGTGACTATTGTGACGCCCGACTCATTTGGAATAGTTGCAGGTCTTTACTTGATTTAAAGGAATTGATAGAGATTGATCATAATATTTATACATATGTTCTTAACAGTTAAATTATCTCATTTCGTCGTTTCAAAGAAAGTTATTTTATGACCAAACAGGTAAAATTATAATAATGTAACAATTTTTAAAATTTGCACACAAAACCTAAAAAAATAACTTTTTCCAGAAAGAGATGCAGAAAAAAAAAGGGTAAAATCAACTTTACTCATTTAAACTCGGGGTAAATTCAATAACATAACTAGAAAATATTTTAAAAAGTCACATAAGATTCAAGCACTTATTTCGCACATTTACGGATGTACGAAACTAGCATGAGTGGCCCCGTCATTCTCTAGCTAAAGCTCAAGCTGGCTGTCACTTCATTTCATTGTGTCTTTGCTTGAGTTTTTGATCTAGACAAGAATGTGAGGGACAATTCATTTTATTTTTACTAATGCTACCCCACCATCACCACAACACCTTTATTAATACCATTACAAACGTCACAATCAAAACCACTACCACCACCACCACAATCACCCACCATTACTACTACTACTACTACTACTACTACTACTACTACTA
>BLXT01000445.1:0-12306 GCA_019648995.1 Plakobranchus ocellatus | reverse complement strand
ACGCAATGTTAGGCGAGTGAGTAAACTAAGGCCTTCGCCGCAGCTCGAGCACTTCTCCCTCTAGCAAATCACTCGCCCACTAGTCATCGTTGTAGGAAGAATATCTTGCTGTTAGAGCAGCACTGCTCAATCGAGGTTTTATAATAAAGTTTAAGAGAGCAATCTCAAACTTGTATTTTATTCCTACTTGGCTTTCCTAAGATTCTGTTTTTCAAAGTGGCCAGTCTTAATTCATTTTTAAACCCCTTGTAAAAAGTAAATATACTTTTTCCTTAAAATATAACTCTTGAGCAATTTTCTAGATAACTTATATCCTCAGCCTAAATTAAATTCTGAATCACGTTCTAAGACAAATCAACCGTAAAACCTCTTTCTTAATTGTTATAAACTTTCTTATCCATTTAAAGGTCTACCGACTTGCAGGACATATTATTTTATTTTCCATTGCCATTGCGAACCCATTCTAAAGTGCGAATGAGAGTGAAAGTTGCCCGGTGGCGGTTATTGGCAGCTAGGAGACGCTGAACGCCAGCCGAAGTAAATTGGTGGAGCACCGCGGGCGGGCAAACTGTTGGTACAAGCCCTAGGACAGTCTTCCACCACAAAGTTATGTGATCTGCATTATTGTCTACGTCATTTATTGCCTCGGCATTGTATTAACTGACCTTATATTTAAGTCAATTTGTTATCATTTGCATTGTATTAGTAGACCTTATATTTGAGTCAATATGGTATCACTTGGATCGTATTAATAGACCTTATATTTGAGTCAATATGGTATCACTTGCATTGTATTAATAGACCTTATATTTGGGTCGAGCTTTTGTCTAAAATCTGCCACAAATTAAATCATGCTTACGAATGAAAATCGTAATCGGTACTAAGCCTTGATCCTGCGAACATTGATAGTGTTATACGTATATTTATATGACATCGGTTCGTGTTGTGTGATAAGTTGAATGCACATTGCAATTTTAACCCTCTCGTTTGTATTCCTTTTGTTCCAGTCGTTTGTTTTCCCTGTGCTATTCATCTCCGTGTCAGTTATCATCATCGTCATCATTATTATTATTATTATTTTATTTATTAATTTTTTTTTTTAAGCTTTATCAAAAATGTGAAAATGCGAGATTTGTTTTGCAAATAAACCGCTTCGGCTTTAAATATATACAAGAAGACCCAAACCTAGAGTCGTTCATTCATCTTTAATTGATAGTATTTTAGTGCTCTTATCACAAGGGTATTGAGTACAATATTCCGGCTGATCATCATGTTATGAATTATAGATCTGTATCACTGAATAATAACAGATATGGATAGAGAGCGAAGAGTTATCCAACTACATTTGAAAAACTTTCATCAGATGGGTAGATTGAGATGGATGTGTGGTTATATACTTTATAAGATACTTTTTTTCCTTATGGAATTAAAAAAGAAAAGATATATTGAGTGATTTAAGGGGGGAAAACCCCTTCAGAAATCTCTTTATACAAACTATTGGCTCGTTTTCCGAAGGGTGTAAAGTTACGTCATAATGTATGATTTTGATGATTTTACCTTCCAGACGTTTTAAACTTTATCACTAAATATAGAAGATGGACAAAGAGGGCAACTCTAGAGAACAACACGTGATCTAGCCAACGTTAGCATAAGTATAGAAATACCACCAAGTGAAGACGCTGTTCCTGAAAAATAACAATTTAAAGCAGATGATAATATTAATTTTGGACAAGATCATGAATATTTTCTTGTTCTTCGCATCTTTCTTTATCGTTGTTGTGGAAAGGAAATTGTAAGCTACATTCAGCGAAACCTTACTTTTTGATGGAAGTAATTAAAATCAGGATTGGTTAAAGTACACAAGGATACATTTTTTTTTTGTTGGAATTTTCCGATTAGCTCGTTTATGGCAGTCCGCATTCTATTTTGAAAACAATGATCATCTTCCTGTATAAGCGTGCAATATTTTTCTCCGCATTTTTGAGTAACACATACGAAAAACATTTTTAGTTTTTAAAAAGATAAATGGTTTATAATGCTAGTGATTTCTTGGAACTAAGCTTTTTTTTTTTTGTTGAAATGAGAATGAACCATACAAAAAAAGTATTTGATACATAGGGATAAGGAAAATAAAAGTCAGACGCTCCAAGGCACACATGAAAACTATCAATATATTGTGCATATTATAATGATGAAGAGAGATACGCGAGTTTCCATGTTATCAGAGATATTTTTTTGAGAGTGACAATAAAAAAAGTTATAGGAAAATTGACAAAGAGAGACACGTGGTGACGATAAAAAAGACAGGGTTTGTGAGTGAACGAGAGACATAGGAGGAGCAATAGAGGAATTCAAAAGTACATGCAGCTACACAGAGGGAGGGGGGAGAGAGTGAGAGATAGAGACGGAGACATGTAGAGAGACAGACAGAAAGATGGAGAGAGAGAGAGAGAGAGAGAGAGCCCATAGAGAATCTGTTTCAATCAGAGAAAGGATGAGGGAGAGAAAGAGAGTCAGACAAAGAAACAAGCAGTGAAAAAAAGAGACTGCGATTGGAAGAGAAAGAGAGAGAGAGAGAGAGAGAGAGAGAGAGAGAAAAGAGATTTAAGCAAGCATATTGGATGTAGATATCGCACTTTTATGTTTTATCATTTTTCTCACTATCTTCACTGTCGTTTTACCTTTCCTATCTTTGTTTGTACTACATACATGTATTGTCCATTACTGTGTTTTATATTTTTTTATTTCTCTTTGCCGATTTGTCTCATTCTCTCTATCTAAATACATCTCTTCATGTCTTATATATGTTTTCTCTCACACTCTCTTTCGCTCTCTCACTCTCTCTCTCTCTCTCTCTCTCTCTCTCTTTCTGTCTCTCTCTTTCTGTCTTTCTTACAGCCCCGTCCCGTCAGATGAAATAATATCTAAATGATTCTTATTTATATGTTCTTTCATTGTCTTGCTCCCAGGAATCAGGTTGAGAAGCTTTTAGCAGCTCTAAGGAATGAAGATCTGTCTGAAGTAAATCTTTTGCTCTACCGGATGGACCCAATCTATCAAGCTTTACCCGAGGCCTGTAGAGCAGGTCTGAAATCCTTTGTCTCAGAATGGATTGGTTTAACAACCAACCTTGACCCAAAGATCTGCCAGACACTACTGAGGCCGGCTATTGTGAGTGGCAGCATAGAAGCAGTTGAGGCATTGTTAAACAGAGGTGCTGATCTGAATTCTCCCTATGGTAATCGCAACTCTGCTCTAATGGTTGCTGTAGCGTTTTTGGAAACACCTGACCGTTTGAAAATGGTTAAGTTTCTTGTAGAAAAAGGTGCAAATGTCAAAAGAAACCATGGAGATTATTCACCTTTGGTTGTCGCCACGCTGAAACATCCGGATGTTGTGCTTTATCTCATTCAAAATGGTGCAGACGTCAATGAAGTGGGAGACAATCTGGGCAACACACCGCTTACTGCAGCTGTATCTTATGACATATTAGATCATGGTGAGTTAAGGTCCATCACTCACTGCCGCAGCGTAGTAGAAACTCTGCTCTCAGCAGGTGCTGATCCTAATAAGTCTAACAACAGAGGCAAGACAGCTCTTCACTGGGCTTTTGACGCTGAGATTAGCAGCCTGCTGATTCAAGCCGGCGCAGACTTGGAGGCTCGAAATGTTCATGGTGTAACACCTTTATTGGTAGCAGCGTGCACAGGCGAGACAGACGTGATAAACGTGCTGAATGAGCACGGAGCTGACATGGCAGCTGTAGACATTAGGGGTGACTCCGCACTACACCTGATAGCAGATAAGCTTGATGAGCCAAAAGAAGAAACATTACGATCCTTCGCGTGCCTGTGTAATCTGATTAACAAGGAGGGGATGACGCCTTTGATGTTAGCAGCAAAGAGATGTCATACAAAAACTATAAGAATTCTCCTGGAGCTTGGAGCTGATCCAAACATTGTAAATTACGAATCTGGAGAGCCTAAGACAGCTCTCAGTATTGTGTTCGACGGCTATAATAGAAGATTTGACAATTTACCTCTGGCTTGTGCAGAAGAACTTATTGCACACAACAGTGTGACCAGCCTGCCCAGATGCTGTCCATATTTCTTCAATATGATTGGTGGTGATCAACGTCGCGTGGTCCAGCTCATGGTGACGCATGGCATGGTACCTCTCTGTGACAACACTCGGACCATAGAAAGGACCAATTATTTATTATATGTGAAATTAGGTGATGCTCTGGATAAACTCTCCCCTTTGGCTTTTGCTTTGGTGTCGAAAAACTTAGCGATCGCACAATACCTAACAGAAAATTGGTTCTTAACCCCAGCTGATCTAGTAGGCTCGTTGGAACTGCGACAACTGAGGAGCGTGCTTGAAAGGCAATCTCAGGCTGACAGTCTAAGGTTCATGGACGAGAATCTGTCGCAACCCATGTCTCTGAAGAAGCTAAGTTTTGTTACTGTGTCTGCCCAGCTTGGTGGAATGGCGGGCCGTGAGGAGAGAGTGAGTCAAACTCCGCTGCCGAACATTCTGAAGGATAAGTTGCTTTTCCGGCGCCAGGATTTCTCAATGGACTTCACCGACTGGTCCCCGCTTTCAACTTTTGATGTAGAAGACAGTGATCGTGAAAGTATCTCAGACTAGGATTTTCCAGACAATTCTTCCTATTCTGATGAAACTTTCGTCACAGACGACTAGCTAGTGCTGTTTCTTCACTTTTATCCTGATCCATCGATGTTCAAATGCCACTCAGACTGTGAAGTGATTCTGAGCATCTCACCTACATGAACTTAAAAATGAAGTTTGTCAACGCGCCAATGAAGAGTTGATGTCACACGTCGAATGGCTCAGTTCTCCAACTTTTTCTCGTCTCGCACACCCAACTTTATTGTTGGATTTACTTTGAGCTTTGCGTCGCGCTATCAATATACATGCTGAAGAGGTTTTATGAAGGATTGCGCTAATCAAAAAGACTTTGTACAATGACAGAGAGACAATTGTCACCTTATAATTTTAACTGCTTAACACCAGCAGATGCTTCTGAACAAAGGAAGACATGAGGTAAGTCTACTCATGGCATCGGTATTGAAAAAAATAAAACTGATGGATTTGCAGCATACTACTCTCGGTGAAAATAATGCTTATAGCAGAATGGTTGGCACTAGGCCAACTGTGCGTACATTAGAGAGAGAGAGAGAGAGAGAGAGAGAGAGAGAGAGAGAGAGAGAGAGGGAGTAGAGGTAGAGGGAGAGCTCGCAAGATATGCCAAGATATTGTCATCATAATTAGTTTTACGTATATTACGTTGTGTGTGTGTATGTGGGGTTTTTGTTTTTTAATATTACATATTGCTGTTGTATGATTAATAAAATAATGTGACCTTTTCCACCGCATTTGTGCTTTGGGGTAATTCCACCCACTTTGTGGATGGATTTACCCCAGCTCTAGATCTAGACTTGAGCATTTGTATAATTTTTTATAACAGAATGGTGAGGAATTATGTTAAAAAGGGAGCCCCATATGGCAAGGACGCCATGCAGAGAGCAATGGGAGCTGTTCAGTCTGGGACTATGGGCTATCTAAAATCCGCAAATATCTTTGGTGTCAAAAGAGAGACACTGAGGGATCAGGTCACGAAAAGGTAGGTCCATCATGAAGGCTTAAAAAAAAACAGAAAAAGGATACAAAAAGCAACACCATAAAAAAAAAAACGATTTTAAAACTAAACCTGACCCTAAGCTTGCATTTCATTTTTTTTTTATTTACTGAATCAAATACTGTCATGCTGTTAACTCGTTTTGCGTATATTTTTTTCTTCTTTACCAGATACAAAAAAGTGGGGCCTTGCCGCACAACATTTCTCACTGAAGCCGAAGAAAGCGAAATTGAAGATTGGGGATTTGGTTTCACCCAAAATGAGGTGCTCCACTTAGTTGAAGAGTATGCTCAATCAAGAGAGCTAAATCCCTTCAAGTCCACCCTACACCGACTCACGAGTGGCTATACGGCTTTTTTAAATCGGCATATAACCCTGATGACTCACCGCCTTCCTAAACAGCTAGAATCTGCACGGGCCAAATCATTTGCAAATTCCAATATTGTCAAAGAATGGTTTAAGCTAATTAAAAAGACTTTAGATGAAAACAACCTATAAAACAGCCCTCATCTGATCTTCAATGTGGAGGAGACCGGTCTGCCACTCGACCCTAAGTGGTAACGTATCGTTTGTGAAAAAAATATTTCGTATCTTTTTAGGGTCATTGGTGGATCCGGTCGTGAGTCCATAACGCTCAATGGATGTGTATCAGCAGATGGCAAAATGTTGCCCCCCATATGTCATTTATACCGCAAAAAATCTTAGGGCTGCGTGGATGCAACTTCGGAATTTGGGCCCCAAAACTGCCGTTTCACAACAAGTGAAAAGGGTTGGATGGATTCCACATGTTTTCTCGACTGGTTTGTGAAATTGTTCAGCCTTCACAACCAACAGAGAGACCAGTGGTTTTGATTTTCGATGGACACAAATCACACATAAGTGTGAAGCTGATCTTGTCTGCAGTAAAACATCAAGTCATTTTGTTGAAGCTTCCAGCTAAACAGCACTCATGCTCTCCAGCCTCTGGACGTGGGGGTGTATGGGCCACTGAAGACAGCACGGGAGAAAATCGTAAAATTAAAATCTTCGCACAGGCCTATCTAAGGAGCTCTTCCAGTCGCTTCTTAAAAGCCTTTGGACATCTGGCTGCCTTTCTCAAACCAACATAGAAGCTGGATTTTTCAGATGTGGAATTTTTCCTATTAGCCTCGATGCGTGCCTCGCTCCCTATACTGAAATTTTTGACAAAATTGCACCAACGGACTCTGCTGGACCATAGACCTCAACTGCTACACTCTCATTTTCAGCTGCTGCCCCACCGACTTCAACAACTGCGCCACCAACTTCAACTGCTGCACCATCGACTTCAACTGCTGCACTCTCATTTTCAGCTGCTGCACCACCAACTTCAACTGCTGCACCATCGACTTCAACTGCTGCACCACCAACTTCAACTGCTGCACCATCGACTTCAACTGCTGCACTCACATTTTCAGCTGCTGCACCACCAACTTCAACTGAGGCTACCGACACCTCTTCATCATTGTCTTCATTACCAAACTCATGCTCTAAAACACCTGGAATCTCAAGGCCAGAGACCCCTTATGGATTTACACCAAAACCCAGCATTTAAGGAATTTTTCATGCAAAAAATTTCCCCCTATCTTACAAGCCAAGAGAGAGAAAAACGCCCGCAAAAAATATTGAAAGGCAGTATGGAGAGAGCTTGGGCAGTGATAGGTTCATCTGGGTCTGAAATCGATCTTAATGATGATGGAGAGAAGGACTGGCTTCTTCAAGAAACCCGTGGAGACAGACTGATCGATGATGAAAATGAAAGCAATGAAAGTGACAATGACACAAAAACTCAGAGTAATGTGTCTGAAAGTTTTATGTAGGCCTAGTTAATATACATGTATTTCAGATAACAATAGAATCGTTTCATGGTAGGTGGAATTACCCCAATTAAAGTGTTTGAAAAAAATTGTTTGGTAAAATTGTCAAACTGTATGTTTGAATTGAATGTTATATTAAGGGCATATTATATGGCAAATTTTAATGAGCTATCTCAATCAGTTTGTACATGAGAATGAAAAACGTCAAGTTGTAAGTGGACTTGCCCCGGTTATCCTCCCTGCATGTTTATGTATATATGCACGCATGCGTCATAACTTACGCAATTCATTTAAAATGTTTGCATAGTAATAGTGTATATATTTATGTGTGTGTGTGTGTGTGTATAGATGTATGTATTTTTCTTTTTATTCCATTTCATAAGTCATTAAAAATGAGTTTAAGTTAACGGAGTTTTCATTTGTAATATTGATTTTTTAAACACTATAATTTCACGTAACGAGTTTTAGCCTAGCTCGTATCCTGGGTATTGTATTTGTGATTTTTTTTTAATTTTTTTTTAGAAAGTGTTAAGGGTGAAACCTTTGTACATTCAGACCTACTCTCTCTATTGTTCTAATTTATTGAAATATGTTTTAGGGTAGAAGCAATAAATGGTCAAAATTAACAGAAAAGCTTCATTATGTCAATGGTTTGCTTTATATTTAATGCTGAAACTTCCTTTTAAGATTTTATCACCTGTTCTATTTTCTTTTCACTGCTAGTGTATGCTTGTTGGTTATCCTGAAACACCACAGACATTATGACACGTTCTGTGTGTAAAACAACGCCTGGTCACCACAGGCTGGTCTAGCGCTAGATCTTGCATGAGGAAAGGCGAGGATTCTAGAGGCAAGGGATTGGTTAGCTTCTTGTTCCAAAGCTAATGGCCATCAACTACAAAGTTCAACACTGGATAACACTGGACAACATAAGAAAACATAGGCCAACACTTAATAACTGATTAAACTGGACAACACTGGAAAACACTTATAAACACTGACCACAGCTCATCAACATTTGAAAACAGCAAACAATACTAAACAACACTTGACAATATCAAACAATATTAATCAACACGGAACTGTACGATCTGTCACAATATTGTGCCGAGGGTCGTGCAGGAATCCAGGACCCACTGCATTAATTCTTCACAAATGCCTAGTTTTCAGATAAATACACTTCCCTTGTCGAAGGTAGCGGTAACAAATCTAATTACTTAATCTAATTTAATATTTAAATGTTATCTCTTTGTCTGCAATTCTCGATTGCATTTGAAAAGTATACATGTTCTAGGAGACAGAGAAACGAATAGGCTTTCCAAAAGTAATGTATGTATATATAAATGCACTTTCAAAAAATAATCAAGGTTTTAAAAAGAATGAAATGGAGATGAAACTGATTTGTCCTTAAAAGAGAAAGATTGTGACTTGTATTTGTTTTTCTGTTGGTTGGTTCCAGTCAGTAAATGGCTTTTTTTTTTTTGAGCCAGACAGATATATATAGACAGATAAGTGACAAAAAATGAAATATCTGTTCAGGTTTTTTTGTTTGTTTTTTTTTTTTTTAATAGGCAATAGATTTTACAAATTATTAACCTGTCCAGTGCGGACTAAAAAGATTTTTTAAAAGTAAAGGGATTTAGAATAAAATGAAAAGAAAAATAACATTATGAGCGAAAATCCACAGAAACATAGTTGAGTTTGTTGAGTTTTTAAAAAAAGTAGTGTATTCTTATATTTTTAAAATGAAGATTTTGTTAGTCTTAACAACGTCCCATACATGACGGTCAGATTCTAGATTTAGATAAAGTCCTGCAGATAACACCGCCGATCTAGGTCTAACCTCAAAAGCCTTTTCTATATCACGAATCTTGCCGACTTCAATAATTCATCGCTCCATCAAGTTTACTACAAATTTATATTGAGTGGCTCAAGAAATTCAACGACCATTTTTGGAAGAGAAAGCTTGGAAAGTTCAGGAAACGCTGGGTGCTTTACACGATTCTTTACAGGAGGGAAAAAGTGGGATGGCTGGGTTTTTTTTTGTTTTTAATCATTTTCTGTAACTCAAAAACTAAAGGAAATGATTGTTCTCTTTATTTAAGGAGTTCGATGAAACCTCGGTTTCGATAGCCAATGCAGAAGTATCGAGAATCTCCAGATCTCCTTGCTATAATATGTGATTGTAAACAATAATATATCAGCAGAGACACGTTTTACCCCTAAAGACACCTCAGGCTGAAGAGTATAACCCGAGAAGCGAAGCGAGTCTACACCTAATCGTCTTTGGTGTAATGCCATTACACCAAAGACGATTAGGTGTAGAGTCGCTTCGCTTTAATGCCATTATATACACACACAGTGCGAATCGAATTCGCTGTGCTTTGGCTGATCTTATACCAAAATCATAACCTAAGATCATTTTTTTTACACAAACTTACTTATAACTGATTTCTATGAGGTGTACAAGAGAACCGTATTACTCAGGATGGCATAATAATCTGGGAGGAGTCACATAATGTAAGGATAATGAAATTTACCGTTGACATGTTTTAAAACACTACAAGACCAGGGAGTTAAACTGACCTAACCACTAATTTACTTAAGATAAGAACCCTTAATGTATTTATAAGGATCGGAATATAAGTTGTATAAAATAATTCATTTATAAATCAAGTAAATGTTATCTCGTCGTCATCGTAGAACACTATCGTAAGCGGCATTTTTTATAACTTCACAGGAGAAAAAAAAAACATATTAACGCGCACGCTTTCCAACCGATCCCACCAATATTTCACAGGAAGTCTTTGCTTACCCTGTGCATAATAAGCTATTCTAATTTATTTGTGAAAATTATGGGATGTTTGTATCTTATTGCACTTACAATAGTCGACACATGCATAATCGTTCGATAATATTATGTCGTACAAGCACATACAATGTTGTTCCTTGACAGATTTCATAGTGACGAAAGTCGTATGTGTTGTTACTACAGTGTTCTCTGCTTACAATTTTCGTTTATACATTGTTTGATCTTTTTCTAGTCTTGTAAGTAGCAGTATTGTGCAGCGGAGGTTTTATTTTGGTAAAGCTTTAAGAAGCTTATTTTTTTTTCTAAAGATTAACTGATAATGGTAAGTTTTATTGTCCATAAAGTTTAAACATTCGTATAGAAATGATAGGACAACATTAAGTTGCATATATATTGGAAGTGAGTAGGTGAGATACACGATACATAGGAGTTTCGGGGGATTTTTTTTCTGTTTAAATTCTTCTGAGTGCATAGGGCCGAATACAAAAAATTATTTTCTAATGGCTTACCGACAGCGACATTAAGATTTCCTCTGATGTCAATTCACCCACGCCAGCTAGCGCAAGAAGGAAACCGAAGTTAAAATTTCTAACAACTTTTTTGTTTCAAATAATCAGTGTTGTTTCCTAATTGCGTTTATTTTTTTTTTTGTGAAATTACTTCATGGAAAATCTGTCTTTGCACATACGGAGCGCGCACTTAGCAAGCAATACCGATTTTAAGAGAAGCATTCCTTGATTTACGAGAAGCGCTATTGGGTAACAAAACTGTTCGTTTAATTGTTATCTATAAGTTTTATTTCCATATTGAGGTAGCTGTATGTGTATAGGATCACGGTTTGTTGCTGACATTTGAAAATATGGAGATTAAAAAGAATCACAGGGGGGAAATCCGAAGAGAAGTCCCCCTACGCTCTTTATCTAATCTCCCGCTTTCTTTCAAATTGGCATCGACAAAAGATGAAACTCCCTGTTATGGTTCCAAGTGTTGCATCTTCTATGCAGAACTATGCAAAATGTTGTTTCTTGTAAATAAATCTGAAAAACAATACATTTGGTTTTAGTTTTTTTTTTAATTTCATAGCAAAACCATTGTTATTGTTTAATTCCTTTGCTTGACAACTGTCAAAGTCATTCATAATCGTATTATGAAAATAATATCAATTATTTTCTGTGAGCAAATATTAATGCAAAATGATATTTTTTTTTCATGAGTGGTTGTAATTTTACATAGGTTGTCAAGTCAGGATTACAATAGTTGACCATAAAATATACGTATAAAGAATGTATAGGAAAAACTGTTAAAAAACGAACAGTTTATTTCTTAAGTGCAGTAACTGAAAAAACATTAATAATTTGCAAAGTAGAGTTGAAAGCCAAAGTTAACAAACAAGTGGAATAAACTCCAAGAATTCTCCTTTTAAATATCGGCTAAAGTAGAAAGAATAATTGATGCATCAAAATGTCATGGCAAAAAGTCAAAGTAGTCTCATTATTGAAAGAATGTTACTTAACCCGAAAGCATGAGATGCACAAATATATGGCAGGGAAAAACTATTGTTAAGCTGTATTAATGGTAACGTTCAGTAAAACATAAGTGTTAAGGTATATCAAACTATGTAATCCAAAATACTGACAATTGATTGAATACTAAATTATAATTCCTAGCATTTCTTTTCATGCGCAAAATAGTATATAAATTTCAATATATGAAGCACTAGGTGTAATTAACACACAAAAAAAAGCAAGCTGGGACTGCCTAGCAATATTGGTTAGCATAAAACAAAGCCACGCATGCCCACACGTTCTTAACTTATCTTATCCTAGCACTATTGTTGATTACTGGTGAACTGCTTTGGCAGGCAAAGTGAAAGCAACCTTGTCATTGTTCTATTCTGAGTTTTTCAAAAAGGCATGATGCACAGGGGGGATTATGTTAGAATCACAAAGTGACTTTGAGATCAGCCACTTTTAGACTGTTCATAGGCAGGGGTTTGG
>BLXT01000438.1:1148468-1158524 GCA_019648995.1 Plakobranchus ocellatus | reverse complement strand
TTTTTAAACGAATGTTATGAAAATTTGTTCCAATTTTATGAAGAAGCCTTCATTTTTGGCTTGTCCTTCCACGTTTAATATGATTATTGAAAACAAAAGAGAAAGCAGTATATCAAGTGATTTTGAAATTTTATCCCATTACCTTGTCTTCCAAACAAGTTGGTTTCATTAATGTCTTTTTTGTTCTGAGGCTTTAGACATAGCCATCTTCGATTTTAAGACAAAGGAAAAATGTACATTTTCAAGGATCATTTCATTAATCAAAAAAGAATGAATGTTTTTAAAGGGTTGCACAAAAACCAGTGCGTGAAAAGATGGTGTGGGTATTTTTTTTTTTGCATCATGTACATATTCTGCTTTTCAAAGTAAAATTAAAATGCACATATGTTGAAACTGCATTTTAAAAAAACCCAACAAAAATTATCTATTATGTCGTAAAATGCAAGAAAAATGGCCTGGCTTGCATGTCTGATGTGTGATGTACCATAAAGATTAAGTGTTTCTAGCTTTCTTTCAGCAAAAAGTTTTTATGTCCCAGTTGAAAATTTTATGCATACTTTATTTATTGTAAACTCATTTTATAAACACTAGACATTTAAGTTTTCTTTCCTTTCATTTTGTTGCTCGGTTATAATTGTGACCTTATATTAATAATGATAATTTTAATGATTGCTATTATTAACATTATTATTTTTCATTTTCATCCCTAGATTTGTATGTATGTGAAAGCAGTCTTGCAGGCTTTTTTTGCCTTACCGTGTCTTGTTGCAGTGCATTTATTTCATGTTGACATTATATGCATAAAAATCTTATTTCTTTTAACTTCGTGATCCCTTCCATTGATAGTCCTATATAAAATGATTTGTGTGTCATGATATGTTCATCTATTTTTGTTTTTTATCTCAAATTTGAAGGTTGAAAAACAGCAGAAAAAATAGGATTTCTTTGTCCCACATGCAAGCTTTTTGCGCTATCAGTCTATGCGAGATGGCATAAGATGATCTACACAATTCTTTACTTTTTCCTCTATTATTTTATAATAAATTTTTCACTGAAATTTTTTGGACTGCCCATATTATTTTTTTTAAAAGTGTTTTAATTTTTCATTTTTATTGTTTGATCTGTCATTATTCAATTCCTCTTTAAATTGGAAAATAAATGAAATTAATAGATCTAGGATTGTCAAAAGAAAATCAGTACAGTGGAACACTTTTTTAACAACTTGAATAGCTTTTGCTATAACAAGAGATTTGAAAAGCTCCGTTTTTCTCTTTATTTAAACCAGACATGATCCTTATTCAGTTTTGAAATAAAGTGTCAAAACTTGCCTTGGTAATGACGATAACAAAATCTAGAGATTTAGTTTTTTTAAAAAAAGCAAAATCCTAAATATCCCTTAACACCCTCAAGCCCAAAACTTAACATGCCACAGTAATAGCTTAGATCTATGTGCATTGTCTAGTTTTACGATCAAAGTTAATGATTATGCCCCTTTCTGGCACAGCCTCCTCACATTACACCATGCTAAAAGGGAACTAATTCACATACAAATTGTTTTAAGCATCACAATGAAACAACAGAGGTTTTCATGAACACACCTTTATGGAATAAGGTGGGCCTTCAAGGTGGCGAGCGGGTGGGGGAGAATCATTAGGCTTACATCTACAAGGAGGGGGGCATCTACTAACTGCCGATATGTACAAATCAAACACAGCACTAAGCCAATGACCCCTCGCTGAGTGTATACATTACCCTCCCACCCTTGTTAATTACTTGATGTATGTTAGATATTCTGTACCATAATAAATGCCTGTGTGGTTAAATATGAAAACGATTGGTGTTCCCATCATTAGTAGATTCATGATAAATTCTTTAATCCCTTTTGTGTGAATAAGGTCAACCTTTGCAATTGGGATACTTAATGATAAGAATAAAAGTTTTCTTTATTATTGAGTTCCACTTTATTGTTATTGGTTTATCTAGCAAGATCAGTATTTTTATCAAAAGATCCCGCAGCATCACAAGAATTGATATTTTTATCAAAATATCTAGTAGCACTACAGAAATCAATATTTTCATTGAAAAATCAAGCAATATTAGATGTATAACATTTTTATTGATGCATCCAGCAGAATTAGAAGAATCAATTTTTCATCAATGGATTTAGCAGAGTTAGCTGAATCAGTATTTTCATTGATAGATTCAGCAGAGTCAGATGAATCAGTATTCTAGATAATAGAATAGATCTAGCAGACTTAGATGGATTAATAGATAATAGTTATATTCAGGATATGTTTTGAGAGAAAACATTCAGTTTAGGAGTGTGAATCTTCCTTATTTCAACTTTGAATCATTATCTTTGACCTTGTTACTATTTTTTTTCTTTTTTTAAATAAAAAAAAAAAAAAAAGAAACACACACATACACAAATTTTTGCATTTATTCTTGAAAGCCTGTGCTTATGAGTTGACAGCTAAGAACTCGTTTATGCCCCCCCCCCTCACAAGCATACACACACACTATTATTGTTATGCATTTGAGTGCAGTACCGATGAGCCATAGGTTGCGCTTAAAACCTTTGAGAATAAAGAATTTTGCAGTTTTGTTTCTGCCATTTACATGTACAAAGCTTTTTTTTTTTTTTTTAAATAAAAATTGCATATATCTTAATGGCTAGCAGTGGTGGCTGCTTAAGCCAAAGGAGATTTATAACAAGAGGACACTGGACATTTATTGTGGAGTAGAACTGCAATTGGACAGCATAAATGGGAAGAGATAATCCTAATACCTCCAGAACCTATGAAACATTTGTTTGTTGTATGCCATAATACAGTTTTCTATTTATTGGGAAGAGGTGACCATTCTGGTTTTATCAGTTTATTTATTAATGAACAATATTTGCAATTTATCTTTCAGCTTTTTTTTTTTTTCATTTTAAAATAAAACTTTTTCTGGTTATATGATATGTACAGTTTTGAAATGGTATGTTTCTTTGAAAGCAAAGTAAAAACGTGAATTGTATGAACTGCTGTTAAAAAAATTGTTTTAGTCCTCAAGTTGGAAGTGTTTTTTTATCCCATATATTTTGTTTGAGGTGTCTTTCTCTGTGTCGGGTGTAACGTTTTTGATAAAAAAAAAAAATTCATATTTGCACAGTTTGAAGTCTGTGTCCTTGTAAATACATGAATGAATTAATAAAAGAAGAAACAATAAATGTTTTTATCTTTTTCTGTTTTGTTTTGTGTTGGTAAATATATTGATGTGTTGATTTATATCAAGTCTTTTGCCTTCCAGGATTTGTAAGAAGGTGCTTGACAATTCAGTTGAATTCATGGATCATGCAAAACATGGGGGGGAAAATAAAACCAACCAAAAGCTATCAGGAGGGAAACTTTGATGGCAAAACTTCTCTACCAAGAGAATGTGCTGTATGGACAAATTGATTGCATGTGCTTATTGCCTGGGATGGGAGTATTTTAACGGACCACTGTTCCGACTTGGCCTCTTCCCGAGAATAATCTGGATTGGACATACATCTGAATTAATCTTGCCTAAATTTCTGTCTTTGGGTTTGTTCATTTAGTCTTCAAGAACAAAAAAGTATCCTCTTTAATTTAAATTAAACATTTATTCAGCCACTGATGTATTAAAATTAATACCTAAAATTTGTGTCTCTCTCCTTCTCTTTTTTTTATTGAGCTCCTGCTTTCTTCATGCATTCATGATTCCAACAGTTCCTTTTTTTCACCGCATAGAAATCCCATATCTTGTATTGTTGTGGTTTGTTTGTTTGATTTTTTTTCCTCTAATGTGCCTCTTCCTTGTAAAGTTTCTAGTTTCAAGCTGGCACTGTTTCTATGTGTTAAAAGAAGAAAAAAATCTATGCTTTTTCTTTCTTTTTGTCATTAATATCTCAAACAAATTCATTTTAAGACACCTACAAAAGACTGTTAATTTCCCATTTCGGTCAATTTATTTGAAATATATCACACCTGAATACTAAGTATTCATATGACTTGTATAACGAGTGATTAATACTACATGTATATGTATCTAGTTATAGATCTAGTTGAACATCGCCTGCGAGAAGAGTTCTTTTAAATAGACTGAATAATGAAGAACAGAAATCACTCCAAGTTTTGCCGAAAATGGAAGGAAAAGTTTATTAATTTAAAAAGAGAACAATTTCAGACCAGCAAGGCGGCTTTTTACAGGATTCAATGGATCTACAAATTTACTAACATCGGCAATCTTTTTAACAATCTCACAACCATTCTTTTATACCCACTGCCTACAGCTTCTAGAAAATATTAGTTTTGCAATGCGTAGGCTAATTAGTCAATAAAACACAATTCATTCTACAATCTATTGCCTTATGTAATCAAAGTTGGGACAAAATATCGACCAACCAAATACTCTCATTTATCCTCTTCTTAACGTGTAAATAACTTTGGAAGGTCTGGTGGCATCCCTAGCTTATCTGGTCAAGAAGTTACAGTCTAAAAATTTCATGTAAACAATGTTTTTTGCACTTTTGAAAACCTTCTGGAATTCCCTAATATAAAATAGATAAACAAAGCTAAAAATGATAATAACACTGTTAAACTTAAATAGGCCTAACAAGACCATTTTGAGTTGACTGAAAAGTGAAATGTTGCAAGTAAACAAGGATAGATCCAAAGACCAACCGCTCCGAGTGTAGATCTAGATTCAATCAATACATATGAACACAAGAAACACCTTCACTAGTAATGAATTTTACATCAGGCAAAATTTATTAAATGATAATTTGGCCAAATTTTTTCTTTTGTTTTTTTTTTTTGTTACATGCACAGTTAACACCTACAAAGGTACAGTTGGGGATAGCTGATACAGCATCAACTACTGATGTCTACTGCAACAAGTCTGTTACAATCAATATCGCCACACATGCCATTCACTTTGCATTCTGTGATTATAGTATAAAATAGAAAACAGTTCAATGATGCAAGAATGACTATCATCATCAAGCAGTAGAAAAATACCAATCTAACAGTTTTATTTATTACTATTAGCTGTGATAAACATATAGCAAATGTATTTTTATACTAGCATGGGCTTAAGTTTTATTGGAAGGTGTTAAACACTGGACTTGACTTTAAAAATCTGCATCAACCTTCTCCTTCCCTCAATGAGCATGTATTCAACATCAAAAGTAAATGATAGTTAAGCTAAAGCCCATCTCATTATCGTTGATCTTAATTTCGCGGCAACCAAACACTGCAAGGGGTCATGATTGTCTGCAGAGTAAACACTTCAATGTAAAAATACAAAGAAGACCTTTGCACTTTCTCAAACAATCACTAGTGCTTTTAGACATATTTCTTGCACTATGAATATATCAGAAATCAATTCACTTTATTTTGAGATACTGGTATATACTAAAACTGACTTATTTCAATGTTTATATTCTGGGCACTCAATACATGTAATATCTTCGGCAGAGTTACATTAAATCAAACCTCATTATCTTCACCAAATGTAATATATATAAGACCTATATGATGGAAAGCTGCATTTCTAGGGCAATTATTGCGTTGAATGTCTTAAATTTGTGAATTCTGACACATTTGCCCTAAGGTAAGTCTTTAAATAACTTAGACAATTGGTTTGGGGTCACCGTAGAGTAACACAGATAACTTTTGAGTTCTTTTAGGACAATGGTCATGAATAACTCCAGGAACTGAAGAAACAGCAACTTGATAATAGAACTTAATGATCTATCTAGATCAAAAATTGTAGTGCAGATCTAAATGTGATCCGTTAATATTTTATCACAAACTCAGGTAACTCAGGATTCGGTCTTCAATTTGTACCAGCCAATAGCTTAAGTGAGTCCACTGTAATTTTTAACATTGCACCATGAAAAATAAATGGGAGGCACCTGGGAAGGCAAAGAACATTTGATACATGGAGTGTACATAGAAAAGCTTACAGCTTAATGTCCTTTTTTGTTTAATTGTATTTTGCATCCAACTTTAATCTCAATGTCTGTTTAGAAGATCATTGCAATATTAATGGAAATAGTCTACAAGATTGAACATGCTTTTATCCTGTCACTTACAAAGTTTATTTGTGTAGATAAAAAAGAAAATGAAAGTATAAAATGTAGGGATGGATCAGTTGCATGCTATTGCTAATATATAATTATGAAGGGCTTATCCATGCTAAGAAAAAATTCTTTCTCTTCTTTAGGTGCCTTGTCTGGTGCAGACATTGGCAATCAAGTTTCTCAACTCAAACCTGTTCTCAGTTAATCTTGTAACCAGCTAACATGGTATGCTTTTATTTTGATCTTTTTCAGCCTGTATTAAAACGTGCTTATCATCTTTTTAGTAATATACTACTGATATTATGATAGCTTCATAAAAATAGTGTTGGCTGCAGCAGAACTACCGTGCTCTCTTGTGTGACAGAAGGCAGTCGACCCAGTATTTTTACAGATATGCACGTACACACATGAACTCTTTAAAGACCAAAAAAAAACAAAAATAAAAAATCTGGAAATCACAGAAAGTTATGAAAGGTAGTTCACTTTATTTCATGTAATAGACTTAAAATATTTCAAGCCCTGCTTTAAAGTGGCAGGATATGGCTCAGTAAGTACATGTATGTCTTCAGACATAGAAAATAAAACTGTATGGAAAATGTTGGTTGTTCCTGCAGAGTAAGTAATAATGCTGTTAGTTAAGGAAAAGTGAGTACAAATGTGGACATTTACTGCAAGACAGATACAAGTTGAACCAGAATAATGTCGCACAATCTTGAAGAGAAAGCTTTAACATTATTGACAACAAAACGTACATTTAATTGAACTGAGTTTATATCTTTGCTCCAAACAATTGTTGCCTTTCACTTTCCTGGAGCCATTGACATTCAACTGTGTGATTTATTACAACGGTTCAGATTGTTGGAAGCTACTGCCAGTACCTGAAGCAACTGCTGAGCTTCATTTTTATACGAATTGCTACTGAAAACAAATCTGCCACAGCCTGTCTAATAAATGAATGATGTGATGTAGGCCTACAGGGTGAACAGTTAATGCCATGCCCCCCCCCCCCTTTTTGTGTGACTTATTTGGAACGTTCACTACCACTGCAGTGATCTTAGACTTTTGATCATTTTGGGGCTGACGCAGATGACCATGAATATCGCTTTTTTCACATTCAAAGACGGGCCCATTCTTTCACTCTATACAACTGCAGCATTTAAAAGCTTTTGAATTTCTTCATCAGATCCTGCTATTAAAACTGTATCATCTCCATACCCGAGATTATGAAGATTTTCTCCATTTGTTTTGGCTTTCTGTATGGATAACCTTTCTTTCTAATATATATCCATTTATTTTAAAATCCTGAAATATCATCGAGATCCCTTAAGATAATTTTAGTAAATATACTACAAAGATCAGGAGACATTGCACATCTCTGCCTCACAAATCTTTCAATGGGTTTGAAATCACTATGCTCTCCTTCAATTCTTACAGAAGCAATCTGATCCCAGTATAGGTTTCTTGTTGTTCTCAGATTTTTTCCATCAATGTCTAGTTTTTCTAACATATGAAACAATTCTATTTGATAACTTGTACAGTGGTTGATGAAGGAATACATCTGACTGGTTTGTCACAAACATTTTTTTGAAATGGAATGCAATCTCTGCCTTAAGTCGGTTTCCTCAAAGATGCTGAGAGAATAAAAAAGTGGCTCAAGATTTGTCTCGAATATGCCAACAGAATTGAGAATTGTAACGTGGCTCGAGATTGAAAGAGAGCTTTGTCAAGATAATGCAGGCCTCAACAGCTTCTCCACAGTATGGCAAGAAACATGACAACAACACATAAGTTTATCTATAAAATAGTTAAATACATTGCAAAAGAAAAGAAATAAATGGACGGAAAGTTTTTTTTCTTCTTCACAACCTAAAACAAGATACAGATTCATGCAAGATTCATATTTGTAATCATAATATATAAGTTTAAAAAGAGCAGAGAGAACCAACCAGCTCTTTTCTGGAATGCCTTAGACACTGAGGCCTCCATGATGCACAGAGATAAGAATTATAAAATGAATGTCTTAACAGACAAAGATGCTGAGATAATAATAGTTATGAAATGAATGTGGGACAGACAGTGGTGCTGAGATAATAGTTTTGAAAAAGAAATGTCTTAACAAATAGGAGTGCACAATGCTAATAATTATGAAATAAATGTCTTATTGTTTTAACAGACATTGATGCTGAGATAATAATTATGAAATAGATCTCTTAACAGACAGTGGTACAGAGATAATAATTTTGAAATGAATATCTTGAAGACAGTGGTGCAGATATAATAGTTACGAAATAAATGTCTCAAAGACAGTGGTGCAGAGATTTTAATTTTGCTGAGATAATAGTTTTGATATGAATATCTTAAGAGAAAGTCGTATAGAGACAATAGTTATGGAATGAATGTCTAAATAGTCTTAATAAAAAGTGTTATAGAGATAATACTTTTATAGTTAAGAAATGAATGTCTTAACAGACAGCGGTGCAGAGATAATAAATATGAAATTAATGTCTTATATTTTTTATAAGCCTTAACAGAAAGTGGCATAATGAAAATAGTTAAGAAATGAATGTCTTATCAGGCCGCCGTATTTGCAAGCCACAGATCAAGCAAAATAGGACATCGTCAAAATGTGAGGCATGCAAATTTCACAACAATGAAGCTAATTTAAAAAAGAAGGCAATAATAAAGGAAATGAGGCTACAGTGTTTACAAGCAGAGGAATGGAAATGCTGTATTCAGTTACATGAGGCTCTAGTCAATGCTTTAAACTCATTTTTTTTAAAGAACAGAGTATATTTATGGTTCAACATTCCATATAATGCAAAGACTTCAGTTATATATACAGTATGATACAAATCAAATAATGGGAATATTTAAAATATTAAATTCTTGAGTGCTGGAATGTCCATATAAAATGGCTACAAATCTTTTAAAAAGCCAAATTCTACGCTTCCTTTTTTTGTCACAGAATCCCAATGAAGAGTCAAACAGTGAGTCTATGATTTATTTTATTCAAACAGGATCCTAAAGATCAAAGGTAAATGAGAATATTTTATTTTATTTAAGAAGTTTTTTTACACACCCAAAAAAAAAGGGTATACAGTGAGGTTTCAGGTCTCAGGTGGATTGCGGGTACTGCACATTTTCATGCTAGTTTTATTCATTCATAATCCAGAACCTAAGACAACTTTTTATGCTGCAAAATGCCATGACACAACAATGGACCAAGGGAAAGGATATTAAATTGTGCTGAATTAGACACAACAACATAAATTTATAGTCAAATATAACACTGATACCTTCCAGTTTTTTTTGGTATCCAAGAGACTATCAATAAAAAAGAACAAGATAAAAGAAAGATGCCATTTGCTATAAAATCAAGTTTTTTCTTGTCAATGTCTGAATTTTTTAAACACTGATTTTTACACTATTTGTGTTGATCTTGCTCAATTTATGAGCACACTATCGGAACAAATATATACACACAACAAAGGACTGTACTTCACAAAAAGATAAAATATATTATATAATTATAATATATTAGTTTGGTCCAAAAAAAAATATTTGGAAGCCATAAGATGCTGCAAATTTTGGCCCACTAAAGACAACATTTTTTAAAAAGTCACAAGAAATCAAGACTGTTTTTATTTCCCAGAGGTCTGCTGTCCCATAACTAGGTTGTCCATCTTGACACCTGTGCTGCTGCCAGGCCTAGAGCCCGAGTATCCCATGGTTGCTTTCAGCTGCTGGTAACTCCAGTTCATCTGGTCAACCTCGTGTTTGTGCCGTTGTTTCAGCTCCACCAGCTCTCGTAGCAGGTGCTCATTGGTCTCCACCAGGGACCTGAGGAGGATGAAGGATGCTCAAAATGGCAGGAAAGTTAAATGAGGGAAGGGGAAAGGGGGAGATGTGTTGCAAAGTGGTAATGGTGTATAAATAGCAGAAATGTGACATAAGTCAGTCTCTCT
>BLXT01000438.1:1130620-1147104 GCA_019648995.1 Plakobranchus ocellatus | reverse complement strand
ACCATACTTTTTCAAGATAATAAAGATTACATTGCAAAGAAATTTTGATTCTACGTCATTTTGTTGATTTTTTTAGAGCTAGATATTCATTTAGATCTAGCTCCAACTTGAGGCTGGGGTTTAGGTCTAGACTTATCCATGGTGAGGCTTGATTTGTCCCTACCTTTTCCTTTCCCTCTACCTTTGGGGAGACTAGACTTGGCCTTTTTACGCTTTGGGGCTCATAATGTGGATCTTATACATTTTCCGCAATGCTATCAATATCTAAACTTTTATCATAGTCTAAATCTACGAGAGTCCATCTAGAAATCAGTCGGAAACTGGTACTGGTAGCTGCTATAGTGTGGTAAAATTGCTCTCCTGCTCGTACTAATCGTCCAAAACAAACTTCCCCTATATCATTTAAAAGCTAAATGGCTAACAAACGCATGCTGTAACTATACCGCAACTGTTGCAATATTAACATGAGAAAAAAATTCTGAAATTGGAACCCGCAGGAGTTGCGGGATTGGTATTTTGCCATCCACAAAATTTTCCCGTAAATGTTGTAGGCAAAATAGCCAGTGAGTTTAAAAAACTTGTGGATCAAAAATGCATGGGGTGTCTTTAAAACTCTTTTTCTTTGGTTTTTTTAATTGGTCAAAAGGAAAATGAATGTGTCATGTGAGTCCTAAAAAATTAGAAAACCAAGACAAAATATCAGAGTACTGCTCTGTAAGTGAACTGACGCATTTTCATCAACGAATCTATCATAGCTGAGTATTGTTCCACTAACCAACTGAAGCATTTTCATAAATTGATTTACCATAGGTGAGAACTGTTCCCCTAACCAATTGAGGCATTTTCATTAACCGACCTGTATATCCGAGTACTGTTCTACTTACCAATAGAAGCATTTTCAAACATTGCCCTATCATAGCTGAATATTGTTCCATTGATTAATTGAAGCATTTATAAACCAACCTGTCATTTCTGAGGACGCTGCCCCACTGTGGTGCTGTCTCGCTGCCGACTCACTTGAATCAACGAGTTTCTGCAGAGCTCGGTTTTCCTGAACATAGTGGCGGATCTCCCTATGCATACGTTCCTGATTAAGAGAGAATGAAGCAAAACATGTGCAATATGTTCAAAAAGCCTGTGTAGATAGGGGGTTACAGATAGGCTGAATGATCCCTTTAATCAGAAGATTGGAAGAAGAAGTCATGTAGTTCCCTTGTTCACCAGACTTTTTTTGCTTTGACTTTTTTTTTTAGAAAGAAAAAAAATGTACTTGATGTAGATTACAGACTGAAACCAGATTTGTTTGATGAGAGAACACATTACCATTCAGTGTGCTGAAACCAAGTTTACCTGATGTAGATTACAGATTGANNNCAGATTGAAACCAGATTTGTTTGATGAGAGAACACATCACCATTCAGTGTGCTGAAACCAAGTTTACCTGATGTAGATTACAGGTTGAAACCAGATTTGTTTGATGAGAGAACACATTACCATTCAGTGTGCTGAAATCAAGTTTACCTGATGTAGATTACAGATTGAAACCTGATTTGTTTGATGAGAGAACACATCACCATTCAGTGTGCTGAAACCAAGTTTACCTGACGTAGATTACAGATTGAAACCAGATTTTTTTCATGAGAGAACACATTACCATTCAGTGTGCTGAAACCAAGTTTACCTGATGTAGATTACAGATTGAAACCAGATTTGTTTGATGAGAGAACACATCACCATTCAGTGTGCTGAAACCAAGTTTATCTGAATTTTGCTGAGTGCATCAAATTGCACAATGAAAATGATAGAAATTGTATTGAAAATACTATTTATCAACATTAGAATGTAATTAAATTATTTTGCTTTGAAAACTATATCTTTTTAACCATGTACACAGACTTTATGGACACTGTGCATTTTAAAGGAGAAGAGCAAAAGAAATGGTAGATTGAAAAGAAAAACTAGATTACAAAGCAACACATGTAAGCTTAGAATGCCTGTGATAAAAAAAAGCATAACAGCCATTCATTGCTCCAAGTCAATCTGTTCAAGTTGTGAAAACCCTTCAAACTTTGGACAGAGAGACAAGTCCAGCTGATGAAGAGCAACCTCACATTGTGTCGGTGATGATTTGTCTTCTTCCTAGTTCTCATGCACAGAGTATGATCTGTTTAAATACAAAGTTCTTGAGAAGGTCCTCGAGCATGCTTTAAGACATTCATTCTGAGGTCAGAGGTCTAACTTCCCTTAGGTTAGCATTGAGTAATGATTCTTCCCCTTAAGGTGAAACATAAATGTACATAATTTTGTTTTGGGTTTCTTTAACACCAAAGACAGCATTATTATTTTTTAAAACTGAAGGGGCAGTTAAATGAGGGAAGGGGAAGGAGCAGTTTTGAAACTAAAAGATAAGTAAAGATAAGAGGGCCATAACTCTGGGCTTTAAAGGTCAATCACTGGAGAGTCTTTGCCTCAATCTATAGTTTCTCCTTGCAAAGGGAGTGAGAAGCGCCATGGGGTGCAGGTATAAAAAATATATGTTTTCCCTCTGCATTTGAATAGGCTGGAGACTGTGCATGTACATAGTCATTTAATTTTCCTTCACTTTGAAAAAGCGATCAAGAACAAGCAACCAAATCACCACCAAGGCATACCCACACATCTAAAGGGAAGAAAAAGGGCAGGGAATGAAGGGTCATGTGGGACTTTGATATTTCTTTAGCTTATCAGCTGCTTTCCCATAGCTCTGGATGGCCAGTGCCCTGGTGTGGTGGATAGCTTTAGGCTTTGCTGATAGCACGTCTCCTTCACCCACACCCATCCTCTCCCCTGTCTCTCTTTCCCCACACCTGTCATGTAACTTGTTTACTTGCTAACTTCATTTGCTTACTTGCAAACAATGAATAACAGGGATGAATAAGCACAGGTTACCCGTCTGTCCTCCTAACCTACAAACAGTCCTGAGCTAGACCTGGATTATGACTCCATCTTGACCATCAACCGTTTGTTTGTACACTAATTCTTAAGCTGCCGATCATGATGCTTTGACTGTTTACTTTTTTTTTTTATTTTACATTGGCAATTAGAATGACATACTCAGCTTTGAAGAAGAGCTGAATTGAAAGAAGTATTAATGTGTGGAAATTCTTAAGACTTGCTTTTTGACATATCTAAAGGCTAGCCTTTAGGCATACTCAGAATGCAATTTGGGTACATACTATATTGTAAAGAACCCATCTGACCATAAAACTGCGCGTGTACACCAACAGCAACTACTGCCATAAGGATGCTGATCACAAATACAAATTGGGACTCTGCCTATTGACATCTCAGTCTTCTCTTAGAACTTCAGAAAAGAACTGAAATATCCAAATCAAATAATGACCTCAAGCAAAGGACTTGAAGAAAACAGAGCCAGTGTGATTTGGCTGCCATGGCTCAAATTAACAAAACATTTCTTTGCACAGCTGAAGGTTACAAAAAGGATCACTCATTCTCATTGCCCTTAATACCCTCTGTGCAGTTGCAAAGGGCACCTATGATGAGATAGTGACAGAGATATAGGCTTCGAAAAATGTTAAGAAGGCAAAGATGGTGGACTTTCAATTTACTTTTAAATGTGCAGTAACAGAATAAAACCTTAGAGTGATAGAATAAAAAGGAACTAAAGTGAGAGCATTACCATGTCATCTCTAGCTCTCTTCAGTGCAACTTTCAGCTCAGACTCCGCAGATGTAAGTGCCTCATTGGCATGAGATTCCACTTTTGACATAAGAATGGCATTCTCTTCCTGAAGACGTTCAACAATCTTCCGCAGCCCATGGGTCTCATCACGATTGATCCGTGTCAAAGTGTACTCACTGAGAGATTGTAACGCTTGCTCTGAAAAGCATAAAAACATCAAATCATTTTCAACATGATCTTTCCTTTTGCAACATCTACTCTACATTAACTCCAATTCAGTAGCTAGGTCTTTTATGCAAAAACATGTCACCTCAGGATAAGATATTAAAAACAGAACCTGCTCCTGATGCCCATCTGCCCTTTCTGTGTATGGGATCCAATCTACTTTACATTGATTTTAAAATAATAATTTAAGCCAAGACAAATCTCTCATGCCCAATTCATTGCTTGTGTCATATCAATAATGGCACAAATGTATCTAAATAATGACATAGGTAAATGAGACCAAGACAAGAATCCAGGAAGTTGTGTTAACTCTGAAAAAAAAAACTGATTACTCATCAAAATATATATATACATTTACTTTATAAATGAATTATTGCACCGCAATTTATTATCAAATTTTTTAATTGTGTTGTGACACTTCTAGGATTAGGGAATGTAGATCAATTTAATATGAGTACTTAAATCCCTGTTCATATATAGCCAATAATAAATCTATATTAGAAATAAAAAAATTATGTAAGACAGAAAATTGAGGAAAAAAGACAAAAGACGATTCACCAATAAATTTAGGATGTTTGTGCAAAGACTTTGAGCCATTCCAGTATCTGTCGACGAGGTTTAACAAGGAGTACAAGAGGTTCTTCTCCCTGGTCTGATCCTCATCCATATGTGCCATTTTCTTGTACATTTTCTGCATAAAACAAGACATGCACAATTTATTTCAACACTAGGTCTTAAAACACAGGGCACAGGGTTAATCATTCCATGCTGAGTAAAACATACGCTTCATTGCTCTTGAGTTTCAATTTTACTGTTATAGCCCAAATCTGAAGTCCAAAATGGTTTTCCTTTGTTTAACTCTTTCGTTACTGCCCCTTTTTGAGTTTTTTCATGAAAATCGTCATAGGGAATTTTTAAAGGGTCCTTATATGGCTTTATCATATATCCTAGTGTTTGAAAATGAATGGAGATCACATATAGACTAGATCTAGTTGCTTTCTAAAATTGCTTATATTTTTCCAACCTGACTTTGTTGAATTGTTACTAAAAATAGAAAAAATAACTACGCAACAAGCAAATTGGACTGTCACAAAGAAGGAAAAAAAAAAGTATATCAAGATATGTTCAAATAAAGAATATTTATTCAAACTATGACTATTCATATGCAAAAATGATGAGTATGCTGCAAAAAATAATGGAATTGGAGAGGAGGGAAAAAGGTGTGTATAATCAAGAAAAATAATAAGAGTTGTGTGAAAAAAGCAGAATATATATTTTATATATATATATATATATATATATACATATATATATATATAAATCCATATATAAATGTATACACACATGGGCATGCCCACACATGTATACAGGAAAAACAGAAAAATCTTATCTTTTCGATCAATCGAAGTTAGCGACAATATGTAAAAGTAATGTAAACAAAAGATCATTTCCAATGGATACCAGGAAGCGCACATCTGTAGGGTTATGAAAAACGTTTAGATCTACGTCCAGAACAGTAATGCATGCAAATGTAAAGGCTTTCATCTGAAAGCTGATTTTATGATTCTGCCAAAAAAGCAGAATTAGATCTAGATACACTTTTACATTCACTTTTTTGCATGTTTGCATCACCGTAGATCTAGAAATCTTACATCTTTATTTAAAGTCTACTCATCCATCGTTTCTAACAGGAGACAAATCCACGTTTTCCTCATCTGAGCTGTCCTCAGGTTCACAACGAATTTCATATTCATCAGAAGAAAGTTGAGACTTTCATCAGAATCAAAATCTAAAAAATTAAACTCCCTCTTTAGGCTAAAATTGATAGGAATTCAGAGCGTGATACAGCAAGAAAAGTGCAACTGATAGCGTCAAAATGTAGAAAGAAGGGAATCCCGCCTCGGTCTAAAACCTTCTGTTATGATTCTAAATATAGGCAAATAAAGCTAGAAATTCCGCATTATTTTCGAATAAAAGTATCTGTTGGGGTTTCCTCTTTACAAAAATAGCAAGGTATTTCACTTGTACCAAAAACAGAGCACGATGAGGCGTCTATTTTAAGCCCTTAGATCTATCGTTCAAATTCGAACGAAATCTTATAGGGCCTAAGCAGGAGCGTTAAAGTGATTTAAAGGGTAAACATAATAAAAGTGTGGTGTATTGAAGTATATAAGCTGAGACATTAAACACATCATCATTACCTCCCTATCAGACGTTGAGACAGACTAGACATTTAATACATCATCCTTATCACTACAAAGTGGTGGCACTAAATACATCATTACATGAAATAGACCATGATTACTTTTCTACCAGAGGCTTGAACACTAAATCCATCATCTTTATCACTCTGCTGGGTGCTAAGTTATCTTTACCTCTTAACAAGGCCTTAAAATTCTAAATACATCATCTTTAACTCTCTGTTGGATGTTGAAACATTAAATACAACCTCATTACATCTCTACTGGGTGTTGAAACACTAAAACACTATTATTACCTCTCTACCAGGAGCAGAAACACTAAATAGATCATGATTACCTCTGTGCCAGGCATTGATACACTAAATACATCATCTTCATCACTTTGCTGGGTGCTCAAACACTGAGTACATCACCTTTAACTATCTAACAGGTACTGAAACACTAAAGTCATCATCTTATACCAAGTGCTGAGACACTAAATACATCATCTCTATATATACTATTGGGTGCTGAGACACTGAATACATCACCTTTACCTGTGGGTGCTAAAACAAGTAAATTCATCATATTTGCTTCTCAACCAGGCACTGAGACACAAAAATATCATAATCACCTTTCTAACACTGAAACGTCATCTTTGTCTCTATACCAGGCGCTGAGACTCAGAACACATCATCATCACCTTTCTAAAGAGGTGCTGAGACACTGAATACATTATCTTTGTCTCTATACCAGGCGTTGAGACTCAGAATACATCATCATCACCTTTCTAACAGGTGCTGAGACATTGAATACATCATCTTTGTCTCTATACCAGGCGCTGAGACTCAGAACACATCATCATCACTTTTCTAACAGGTGCTGAGACACTGAATACATCATCTTTGTCTCTATACCAGGCCCTGAGACTCAGAATACATCATCATCTCCTTTCTAACAGGTGCTGAGACACTGAATACATCATCTTTGTCTCTATACCAGGTGCTGAGACTCAGAATACATCATCATCACCTTTCTAACAGGTGCTGAGACACTGAATACATCATCTTTACCTTTCAACCAGGTAGTGAGACAAACTAGACATGAAACGTAGCATCCTTAGCTTGTTATGAAAAACTAGGGATGAATACATCATCAGTTCTTCTCTTGCAGAAGCTGAGACAAACTTGACTCTAAATACATCATCATCATTTTAAAATGCACAGAGACAGACTAGACGCTGAATACTCTATTCTAAGTCTTCATCTGGTGATGAGACAAACTAAAGAATTAATACATCATCAGATGCTGAGACGCTTAACTATACATCTGATTTCCTTTCTAACAGGTCCTGCAACAAAAAAATATGAAAAACATCATCCTTACTTCTCTACCAGGTAGGTGCTGAGAAGAAATAAGCAATTGATACATCATCAGATCCTGAGACACAAATACATCATCATGATCTCTCTACAGGTGCTGAGACAAACAACACATAATCCATCAGCATTATCTCAGTAACACATGCTCAGACACAAAATACAACAACATTAACTCTCAAGTGTAGAATACATCATCATTACCACTTTACAGCACACTAAGACACAAAATACATCATCATTATCTCTCTACCAAGCACTGAGACACAAAATACATCATTATTACCACTTTACCCAACACTGAGACACAAAATACATCATTATAACCTCTAACAGGTGCTGAGACCCAAAATAAATCATCATTACCCCTCTACCAGGCACTGAGACACAAAATACATCATTATTACCACTTTACCCAACACTGAGACACAAAACACATCATCATTACCTCTAACGGGTGCTGATACACAAAATACATCATAATTACCGCTTTATTAAATACTGAGACACTAAATACATCATCATTACCTCTCTACCGGGTGCAGAGACAGATCTGCTAGGGCAGGAATGGTGAGATATTGTCAGGTCATCATGTGATAATTTTTTGTCCCCATGAGCAGGTTTGTTCTGATTGGCATCTGTTGCTTTACGGTACTCTGTTCTGTCACTCCTGGAGAAGTGGGACTCAGCAATTTCTTTGGAAGTGTCCTGACTTAGGGATCCATCTCTTCTTACATCAAAATCATCATCGTTGCTTGCTAAAAAATACACAAATGATTTCTATATATATTTTCATAATGTTCATGAGAGTCAGACTTGTAAATATGTTAGTTAAATTACAAGAGTCCAACTAAGTTTCAGGCTGCACTTAATATATCTATATCTTGACTACAATCTTCATAACCTTTGAAGTTGTAAAAATTTTGAATTGCGTAAATTTATTCTAAACACAGTCTTGCACATTGCTACATATTTTGCAGAGCATCAAAGAGGAGAAAAAACCTAAAATTCTAAACATCCATTCCTAAAAATTTGTTCTGATACCGTCAAACTAATGACAAAACATGAAAGGGGATAGAAGGGGACGAGCACCGTGGCTAAAACATATATTATTATGCATAAACCATGAACCTCTGTTTGTACTTACCGCCTGGGTTTGGAGTGAAGTAGCCTTGACCTTTGTACTTGGAGCTAGCCTCGATCTCATCTGGAAACTGCAAATTTGGATCTTGCCTGAAATCAATTTTAAAATATATCTGTTTTGACCATGTGCTTTTCTTCCCTTTGTGATAATAGACAAAACCTCAGGAGAAAATATTTATAAAACTGAACATGTTTTAATCAATCCCAGTGGATAAAAATGGCTTTTTAACAAAGTTTTCAAACCTGATATCTTCAAGCCAAAAAAAATTATCTCATATCTTTTTGTTAAGAAAAAAAATTGACACTCACAGAAAATTTTTAAGAATAAAGAAAGCTCTTAATATTATCAGCTGCATTACAAAAATTGCTGCTTATGGAAATGTTTTATAAGTTTTCATGAAAAAGCCTTTGTGGATCATTTTGAATTTGAAAAATTAGTTAAAACATGAAATGCTTTCTTAAAAGTCACCAGAGAGAAAGGAAGGTAATTGAGCTGAAAGTCAATACAGATGATTCCACTTGGTCAAATTATCCATAAAATTTTGTACATACAAAAAAATCCAACCCTTTCTTGGCTTTCTCTAATTCCTTTCTCTCCAGCAGTAGCCATTATAGTTTGATATTTGGATATTTTAAAAAACCAACCCACCTTCGGCTTTCTCCAATCCTCTCAACACTATCTAGAGGTGCAGCCATTATATTTGGATACTGCTCTCTGTACTCGTCAAATCTTGAGTCTCCAGCACCTAACATAGACGAGGCAGTCTTTCTCTTGGTCTGCATCACCATATATCACGAAGAAAATCAAACAATAATATTTTTTTAAACTGGTTAAAAAAAAAACTGGTCGAATTTCTTTTGGATTTATGGATTTGAACTTGACATGCAATGAAAAAGTCACTGCAAAATTTCAGGTTGGGTTTCTAGCCATGGCAGCATCTATGTCCCCTTTAAGTTTTGCGAACAGATCAAACATTTTCATAAAATTATAATTCCACTTGCTGTCGCAAAACAGGATTTAATAAAAAATATTTAAAGAATGGTTTTATACTTTAAAAAAAAACAAACTTGGTCACTGCTCACTCTACATTTTCATGATTTTATTTTTGTGTTGTGTGAAAATTCTTTTTGAAAATTCTTTCAAAGCTTCTTTGTTTAGAGTACGAACTCACATTATCCCCTAAATCCTCGATGCTCATCACAGACGGTTTGGCTGGTTTTGGCTGATCAAGCATCTTCAGAGCTACAAGGAAACAAAGATGTACACTTGATAAAACAAAAATATGTTTCAATTAAAAAAAAAATAATATACTGAATACTTCAATATAGAAATAACATATCAAATAATGACACCAAAGTCAAATGTCACAAAAGGGTTATTTTTTATTTTGAAAGAGTTATTTTTTATTGCTTTACAATTTTAAGCATAAAACAGACAAAAACGACCAAACAATATACCTGTCATTTCTTATTCTCATGTGATAAAATTTAAAATATATTACAGAAGTGTTCTTCCAAATTTTCACTTATCAGGATTTTCATGACCATTTCACTTGAAGATAATAATGGTTTCATCAAATCATTTGAATTCTCATATATTATAAGTCTTACAATCTAAGGAATAATCCTCCACAACATCTCCCTTTGCCGAGGAGCCAGTGAGTGAACGAGTCTTCCCATAATCCAGTTCATTTTTTTCTAGAGCATCAATCACAGCAACATCATCGTCAACCAATACTAAAACATTCACAGAAAAAAATCAAAAAGACAATTGTAAAATCGGAGGCACACAGAGAGCATCATCAGCAATATCATCATCAACCAATACTAAAGATATAACATGAACAGAAGAAAGTCAAGAAACAATTGTGAAGTCTGAGCCACACAGGGAAAGTATGTAAGTTGAGCGGAAGTAAAAGGCACATTAAAATTAACAGAGATTTCCTTTTTAAAAAATTGGAAGAATATCTTGAGGCCAGGCCTAACACGTTTGATTTTTTGGAGGAAAATACATGAGGTTTTTTTTTTTCTCTTCTTTTTCAACAGCTTTACATGCTATCATTTTGGTACGTCATTAACATTCAAAACTCACAGGCTTAAGGTCTACGTTTTATCCATGGTGCAAAGTGATTGTTCAAATTTTGACCTGGGGGCTCTGTAGGCCTGGCTTTGACACTTGTCTTGTTTGCGAAACATAATTATCATACAATTTTTACAAAGAAAGACCTCAAAAAATCAGATAAGTTATCTTATGAGCAGGAGCTGTCGCTTGTGATGTCACCTGTACACTAAAGTATGAGAAAAGATTTGCAAATCAACTCTTCACCTGATTTGTTCAGACCTCATTCAACAGTTCACATGGAACTCCTTTTAGGAATACGTTATTTTCTTCAAAATAGAAACAAAGTACCAGTGAATGAAATCTTCCTTTGTTTGCCAGCAATAGGTTGGTTTAGGCTTGAGGTCTGCTGAGACACAGGACACACTTAGGGCAAACAATCTTCCCTCCTCCTTCTTTCTACCTCTCCCCCCCCCAAAAAAAAAATCTATTCTTTTTCCAAAAAAGCAAAAACAAATAAAAAATAAACACAAAGTTAATCAATTTCAATGAAACTTTAGCTACAGTGGAAACCTCATAATTCAAAGTGCCAGGGAATAGACCAAAACTTCAAATTATGAGACTTTGAATTATTAAAATAAAAGGGGTAAAAGTAGAGGTCAAAGAACACCACTATTATTAAACCTACATTCTGCACCCCACTTTCCTCCCCTCATCATAGTTTGACCCCTCCCTTCTCTCACGTTGTTATTAATGGCACTCCTGGAGTATGCCAGCTTTTTTAAAACTGTGATCGGCACTGTTTTGGGAGTGGTGTGAGGAAATACATCTTTTTCTTATTGTGTTTTGTGGCGATGTGGACTCCAAATCATGAGAGTCGACTTTCTTTGACTTCGAATAATGAGTTCAAACTCAACAAAACCAAAGAAAAGAAAAAAACCTCATATCGTGAATACTTCGATTTATGAGAAATTCGAATAATCAGACTTAGGTTTTTGAGGTTTCCATCGTATATGCTGGAAAAATATGAGAAAGGGCTTGAAAGTTTCCAGGAAACTAGTCAAAGGTCAACCACCAACCTGAAGGACCTTTCATAAGCTTAGCCATCATTTCTTGACGTGAGCGGCTGCTGTTGCTGGTGCTGGCACTTGTTGTGCTTGTGCTGTGTCCAGATGCTTGACATTTTGGTCCCACAGAGGTAGCAGCTGTTGTGGACTTTCCACTAATACCTGAGGAAGATGCCAGGGACATCTCGGCAGCCTGGCTAGAGCTGAAGTGAGTCAGGGCTGCCTGGCGCTCTCTGTCTCGCACTCCTCGATCATCTTTAGTTTTTCAATACAGAGCAAAAGTGTGGTGAATTATGCATGGCACAATTTCATGAAAACATCATCAACAACTAAAAAATTTGAAGAAAAAAAAAAACACTAAATGAAAAAACTGTATTTATTTCCATAG
The DNA here is from genome assembly GCA_019648995.1 of Plakobranchus ocellatus. NCBI lineage: Eukaryota > Metazoa > Mollusca > Gastropoda > Plakobranchidae > Plakobranchus > Plakobranchus ocellatus. The sequence goes on along the minus strand of BLXT01000438.1, from coordinate 1,134,982 downwards.
AAAATTGACTTTGGTATTCTTTTAATACAGTTGTTAAAATATTTATGTTCAATGTCGTACACCAAAAGAAAGTGCATTTGTTTTTCTATTTTTATAAATTTTTGTTGAGCTCTATCTAAAAAAGTAAAACAAGGTAGAAACCTTTAGAGATCTGATTTTCCAACTCCTGTAAACCACCTAAGACATTTTCTCAGAGGTCTGGTAAAGCAAAAGTTAATTAAAAAAAACATAAAACACAGAAATGACTCAAGCCCAATCTTCTTGCATAAGAATTTACATGTTTGGGAGGCTAAGCTAGTAACCATACCACACACCCAAAGAGATAAATACAGGTGGTAAATTTATGCAGTACATATGTAGGACCCTAATTTGTCCAGTCTGTCAGTAAGAACTAGTTTCATTCAAACTCACCAAGCTTACGCAGATTGGGCAGCATATGGATGAGGTAAAGGCGGTAGTCCGGCTCATTTCTGGTGACTGGGTTCAGGCGGAGGTCAATCTCCTGCAGATTAGGGTTATGCTTCAGAAGTTTCAGCTCCTCCAAGCTGCTTATGTTGTTGTAGTAACTGATGGAAAAGCTTTGTCAAGGTACTTTCTTCTTAAATTTGGAGCCTACAATCTCAATCTTAGGTCTGATAAGTCAGAATAATCATATTACAGCTGATGGTGGTTATCATCAACAGAAATCACACACTGTATTGAATGTAATCCAATCCTGATAGTGTGTAGACAAGGTCCAGATGGTTTCTCCCTAGCAGGAATCAAGATCCAGACTTGAATGGAATGTATTTTCATAATATTTTCAATTTTCAAATAGAGAGAAGTGACAGATAAAGAATTAACCTTGGAATCAACATGTACAAAAAAACTGGAACTCTAGATAAAAAAAGCGATCCTTAGGCTAGTTTTTCTGCCTTTTTTCCCTTGTGAAGCTGTTGCATTCTCAATATTGTTAAGACAAATAGGATTTATTGAAGCACACTGATTTTCTCAAAGAAAAATTTTGAATGAATTATTATTGCCTTATAAGGATAAAAAGTCCCAAACAATGCTTTGGAAACTAGTATTTATTGGAATGATAGTAAAACGTATAATCACACATAGTATAAAAATTGTTTCTATAAGAAAGAGGAGAAAAAATATGAAAAAGACTTTTAAAAGGAGAATGGCTATTGAACACATTTTGGTATAAGAATGGGCCATCGATGTGTGAAGTGGATGAAGAAAGTTAAGTAACACAAGGATGGAGAATCACTTGGCCTATACCTATAAAGAGAGGAGGGAGGGATGGAGCATCACCCTATAAGCCAAAACAGCACTTAGCCAATGACAACTGACTGTGTTCATTACGCACCTCCCTTTCCCATCTTTGTTAATGACTTGATCTATTCTCTACTACAACTACATCAGTAAATAAACGGGAAATGATTAACCTATTATCATGCTTATGCTTCCGTCTCATTAGATCTCATTGCAGGGCTGGTAACCATGAAAATGATTCGTGTTGCCAGCATTTACCTATCAATATAATCATTAACTTGAATAAAAGTAATCTTCTTTAATCCTCTTTCTGAGAATAATGCCAACTAATGGCAATCTATGATAAGAACAATATTTGTCGTTACTATCGAGTTCCATTGTGCAAGTTTTTCTCAAACATGGTCGCTCAGAATGCCAATGAGCCAAAATGGTGTGCAAGGTGATCATGATACAAATACAAATGCACATTAGCAGTACAGGTATAACGGCAGTACTGCATAAAAATCTTCAAAGTGGTTCGTGTTTCATTCACAAAATCCCCACAGTCAAGAGCCCCCTTTCACAAGGTTTAAAAACCACCCAACATACATTAAGGTGAAAAGATTACCCCTTATGCAATGCTTTCCTCCTCCCTCTTAAAAAAAAGAGGGCAATTACAAAAAAGCCAAAAAAAACTTTTTTTTATCAAAAGAGAAGTAGTGAGGTCCATGTTTGCAATGATCAATGGGAATAATTGTAGTTATATTCATTTTATTTGGTGAATTTCTTAAGTAATCTGACCATCAAACTCATAAATTTTTCTAAATGGTTTTAGGAATCCATGCTGGACTGTATGTGAGAGCCATTGCAAGAAAGAGGCAATTGAAGTGCCAAAATGTTTCTGACAGAGTTTAGCTCAATGATTTCAAAATAAACTATAAACTTACAAAAAATTTTTATTTTATTTTTTGCAATTGTTATCAAAGTAATAATAATTATTAAAGGATACAGGTTCAATTTTTCCAGCAACTTCAAATGCTCCAAACCCTTTTCAATGTGTGGAAGAGAAAAAATAATGAAATACATAATCTTGGGAATAAATTAAATCAAATAATATTTTATAGTCACAGAAAATGGTCTGACATTTTCTTTAGCAAGCGTTACCTAAGTTGTGAGGCATATGAAATGCATCTTTGATTTGAAAGTTAAAAAATATTTTTTAGCATACTTTAAATCTCATTTTCAACATATTAAGTCATTCATTGAATTTTTTAATTTATCACGATTCACTTCTTTTTTTTTCTTAAAAAGCCTTTACTTGTAATGATTCCAGTGCATTTCTAGAAAAATCCAGCGACTTCAGACGTGTAAACTTTCGCAAAGATGTTCCTATGGACAAAATCTTTTCATGGAAAGTCCCAGGCAATGACAAAGATTTGATGTCCTCTGAAAAATACATTGGTGATTAGGAATATAATAATCAAAACAAGGATAGATACTTTATTGCAGAGACAGTCTATATTGTAACTAGAGGCATACATTTTTTCATTTAAGATTCACCAATGTAGGTGATTTTGGTTTGTAGGACATAAAATAGATGAAAGCGGACGAGTAGAATGTTTGATAATGATAAAGGAAAGGGAAGGTTGTAAGAGAAGGAGAGATCTTAAAAAATATCTCTTTTAAATACACTTTTAAATCTAAAAATAGTTACAGAAGGGGTAGCATTGACACCTTTGCCTTTCTTGAATAAGCTGAATAATTAAACCAGAGATGAAGATTTGAGACAGATATCTAAAAAAATTGTGCAAACTTATCAATTTCTTTTTCTCAAATAACATGTTGACATTTGTTCACAGTATAGATCCAGTAAATGAGCAATTTTTTCTTTATTTGTAGAAGAAAAAAATAATACCAACTTCATCAAAAGACTTAATTTTGACAGAGGCCTGATTTCCTTTTGCTGCATTACAAATTGCTTTGAAGTTTTGGAACCTGAGTAATTACTCAGAGTTACTGTAGGAATCCATTCAAGATCGATAATTTTTTCTACAAGATTCGATAATAGATTGAATAAAATATCCTCTGAAAATCTTGAGAATTGACTTCCTTAAAATCTTTAAATCTGGATAACATATTTGTGTTTATCTGCAACATGCCACAACTTGAAGTTTAATCAGACGGCATAATATAAGCGCATCGATAATTATGTTTGAGTCTACTCATTAAGCACCAAGTTGTAGAAGTAAATTAATGAAATGTAGTTTTTAAATTCCGTTTAATATATCAAGTCATTATATCAACTAGTAACAACTCTACCAAGGTTTTCGTGAGAAAGATTAACCCGGCTTTTGATGAGATTCTCTGTCAAGGCAAGCGCCATCTTGTTTCCTGTCAACAAACGTAGTGATGGGCATCATCAAAGTAGAAAAAAAAACTAGGACTTTGACTATATCGATTAAAAAAACTATGCCCGATTGCCCGATAGGGCAATCATCCTTGTGCATCAAATCCGATTCAATATAATTTTAGAGAACACGTCACTTTGTTTCAAAATTTATAATCTCACTTTTCTTTCAGAATATAATACCACAATAATACGTTTAACTTGGGTCAATCGAACATCACAACAATACAGATAAAAAGCAACTTATTTTATTCCAATCCAAAAGAGCTTGTGAAGCCGTTACATCAATTCTCCGCATTGCAGGTGCAATCCAGAGTTTTCTGACCCCAGTCTCAATAAAGCCCGCTAAGTTTATGGGTTTTTTTTTTCAGTGAGCTTCTATTTCACCTACTCTGTAAGAAAACTTGGAGTTTCATCCGTGTATTGAAGAGCCAGAAATAAAAGAGATAGGCTAGCACTGATTGAGACCAATGTTGAAATATCGCAAATCAGTTCTAGGAAACTTGAATAGGATTAAAGAGGGAATTGAACATTGCATTCTCTTCAATGAGGAGGAAAGAAGTACAAGAAATAAATTCTTTAAAAATGTTTGAACTGAAATTTAACAACAATAGCAAAAAAGGTCAGGTGAAGTTAGAAAAAAAAAAAAAAAGAACAAAGAAATGATTGTGAAACAATGTGCCCATCTTTTTTTTAAGGAGCTAAACATAGGCCAC